>MU223385.1:1943264-1993224 GCA_018584345.1 Thuja plicata
GACATCTTTTGCTTTATGTTTTGGGTACCTGATCAGGCCTAGTTGCCAGGACCCATCTTTCCTGCTTTCTGCAGTAGTTTCCTAGGTTTGGCTTCTCCCTAAGCTTATCTTAAGGGGGGGTGTTAGACTAATAGTCTATCGGGGTTACTAATTTAAATCATTATGATCTAATTAGTAACTTCCCTATTCACTCTAGTTTGCTTCAGCTAACCTTAGGCAATTTCTATTTTGTTAGTAGTTTCCCTTTTAGGGTTTCGGCATCCTTTATAAGGATTGTCTGCTTTGTATTTCAGATCGAGATTGTATTATTTTTCATCATTGTGTTAATAGAAGATAATTTCTTTCACAATGGGTTTGCAGTCTCTGGCCTATCGGCCGCCATAGATTCTTCTGTCTTCTCTCTTCTGTCTGCTTCTTCTTTTATGTAACAGCTTTGCATACAGGGTTTCTTGGGTAGATTGATGTTCATCAATCACAACAGGTAATCTTGCATCATCCAAAAACAATGGGTGTAATGGTGAGCTTTTCTTACCAGCTTTTTGTGTTTGCTTTTTGTTCTTGGTCACCGATTGGATGATTGTTGCCTCGGTGGAGTTCTTTGGATTTGTAGAAGGTGCAGTTGTGATATGGTGTTCATGAGGTAATTAGGGATATTTTCGTATGATCCGAACTCATTTTCAGTTACTATACTTGATTTTTGATGGATTTTGTGACTAGATATAAGGAATTTCAGTTCCAGGCAATTTTCTGAGATTATGTGAATAGTCAATCCATAGAGATATTTGGCAGGAGCGGTGAAGACGGTTTGTTCATTGCAATTCATAGAGTCAAATTTTATGATTGCGCTTCTTGAGGTGGTGTGGTTTGAGAGATCCCATTATTTCTCTATTGGTTCTTCTTCTTCATGACACTGGTTCAATGAGTTAACCGGTCAATTGATTGTAGTTGTGGTCAGTGTTTCTGAGCAGTGGAGTTGAATGGCATGATTTTCTTGGGTGGATATATGTGTGGCTAAATTGATTTATTGGATAGGACCTTATAAAATGATTAAACGTGGCATTTACTTTGGGTCTAGGCCGACTGGGTCTAAAAAATTTCTTGGGATGTGTAATCGTTTGTTGAGGCCAACCTATTGGTGGTTGTGTGTAAATTTAGGGCTTGCACTCATTTGGATATAAGATATCATCAAGAATAATTCTAGAGGAGGGATGGGTAGCAAAAAAGATGCTAGAGGATATCTCTAAGACTTAGGAAGATCTAGGAGTAGGTCTGAGTTGAGTTGTTTTTATTTGTACTTGGTTGTATTCTGAAAGGCCTTATAACCTGACATGTATCAAGAAATTATGATTAATAAACTTGTTATTTGGATAAAAAACTTTTTGTTCTTGATTGTATCTTGTTTATTTCCACTGTGTTGACTGTTATTGCAAGGATTTTACATCTCCTTTGGGGATTCTCTGTCCTTGGATGCATCAATATACATGGAGGATATTTACAACTAATAACTAGAGGAACTAAGTTAGCAATCAGAGTAACATTTTGCTTTAACCTCTTTATCTTGAAATTCTCTTGGATTTCCTTATCAAACTGAAGTTGTATTTTTTCTTTCTCCCTAGCCAAATTGGCTTCTTGTAACAATAATTGTTTGAGTTTTTTCCATAGTTTTGAAGGCCAATTCAAGCCAAGATAAGGAAGTGTTGACTAGTAAGACCTCATTATCAGGAACAGTTGTATTAATTTTCTTAATTACATCCATAGCTTCTTGAGCAACCAATTTTGCTAGTTTATCCAAATTGTTGTCATCCAATTCTATTTTTTATATTTTCATTTCATTTTTATTCTCTTATCGTAGAACCACTTTTATTTCTTCCTCTGGATCATCTTCATCAATGATACCTTCATCCTATTCTTATTATTCATCTTGATCTTCCTCCTCATCTCCAGTATCTTCCTCCTCTTGGGATTCCTCTTCATCTTTCGCTTCTTATGTAAATGGCACCCCAGGCATCACATTTATTTTTTCTTTAGCTTGTGCCCCATTAGACACTAACTCTAGATTTTTATCCACTAATTCAACATGATCATGATCACCACTCAATTCATAAGCTATATCTATCATGAGTTGAACTATTTTCTTTGAATTTTTTCCTTATAATAGTCTTCAATCAATGTGATATCCTAGTCATTTTCTTGATAGTTCTTTGCAATTCCAATTCCTCCTCAGAATAGGTTATGGGTGGAATTCCTAGTTCAAAGAATCTATGGGAGATTGGCACTATTTATTATGCTATAGGTGTAGAAGTAGAATTTTTATTAGGTTTCCTCTGAGTTGTCTCCTTCATGGGGCATAATAAGTTGACCTTTTTAATGTATTATTTGGAAATGAATTTGCGACCTTTCTCTTTTTCCCAGATGCGGGAGGGGTTTCTAATATTGTCTCAAATTTTATTATTGTTTTCTCAATTTTCTTACTCTCTTTATGAGACAATATTTTCACTTTCTTATAACAAAGAATAGGGGATGTTATATCATTTTTCTCTTTTTCCTTAGCATATGTTGATCCTAAAGTTTGTGTTAAGGCAAGGTAATAAAATTTATAGGAAGTTCAGTGATAGGAGGACTAATTGCACATCACTTAATGACCTCTAGGATTTTAGAAGTTGGCTCTTCATAAAATTTCTACTTTTAGGAGGGAAAAGGGAGAGAAACAACAATAAAAATAAATCTACGTATAATGATACACTGTGACATTATTGGTGGGACATTTCAATATTGATAAATTCTTAGAATAGTACAACAACCAAATGATTGGACAGTAATAAGAGTCATAGACATGATTCCATAGCTCATATAATAACGATTAATTACAAAATATCAAACAACAACATAGATTCAATTTGTAAGTGATACAAAGCATAATAATAAAAATAATCACAAAATAACAAACATGAATTGAAAGGCCAAAGCCATCTTGATTACATTGTCTTATATTTGTATGCACCCTAAAATGGTCGCCTAGACTATGGGCCCCCATTCTTCAATTTATCAAATGACAGAATCAATTTATCAAATTCCTGAATCAATGCCTTCTAATATTTTCAATTCAAATCAATTTCCTTGATCAAATCATAATTAATTCAATTATTTCAATATTTCCTAAGGTTTGATCATTTTATCCATAATCTTATTTAATTAAAAGAAAATATCCCTTTTAATTAAATAAAAATAATCTTATTTTATTAAAAGAAAACATCCCTTTTAATTAAATAAAATAATCCTATTTAATTAAAATAAAACATCCCTTTTAATTAAATAAAATAATCTTATTTAAAAGAAAATCCCTCTTCTAATTAAATAAATAAATTCCCCACTTAAAGCTCTCTTTTTGATGAAAAAAAGGAAATAAATCAAATAAAAAATAAAGAAAACTCCTTTTTCTCCACACATATTTCAAAGTGGTGGGTTTTTCCTCTCACTTGCCTTTTAGGGATTTATCCCACATTGCTCTTGAGGATGCATTTCTCTCCACACTTTCCTTTATAAGGAGCCCTCTCCTTCTCATTTTGTGAGATATCAAGTTTTCATGTTATTGTTATGCTGCAGGTTTGGAGAGCAATTTTGGAGAAGAGTTTGAGCACTTGAGCTTGAATATTGCAAGTTCTCTTTTCTTGTCTTCTTCTTTCATGCATCCATGGCAATCCATTTAGATTACTCTTGCACTTGCATGTTATATTAGATTCATATTTCATTTTATAGAATAATATTGCATGCGTATTTCCTTTCATAGATTAATCTTGCATATTTCCTTCATAGATTAGTTTGCATATTTCCTTTCATGCATTTTTATCATATAGATTAGTTTGCTTTCATGCATTGTTATCATATAGAATAGTTTCCATTTTCATTTGCAATGCATATTTGATGATCATGGAGACTAGCCTTCTTGCTCTTCCTCTTTGAATCTCTCATTTCATGGTGTACTTGAATGGGCATAAAATAGGTCTAAATTGAGGGCCTTCATCACAAACCCTTGCACTCCATGAATAGGGAGCTATGAGTCGCCATTTGAGACCTCATTCTTAAGCAATCTTGGATATAATGACTCATAGAAGTGTGTCAACATTTTAGCACACATTTTTGGCGCCCAACGTGGGGCAGAACATCCATTTATGTCATCACATTTGAATATTCCTTTTATGTTCTATCTATTATTCTCTCAGTGTATTTGAAGCTCTCATTTTGAGCCAAATTTGACCCCACCATCGCGTCCGGAATGTCATTTCGGCTGAAAATGAGTATAAACTTTCCCATATCGAGAAAAAGTCAAATCTGTGGCAAGTTTCTTTTGCCCAAGCAGGACGTACGACCCGTTGCATGGAAATCGAGGCAGATTTCAGATTTTTCTACACGCAGCCTGAGGCAGATTTTTGAAAAAAATTAGATTTTTTATACTGTGTTTAATTTAACGGCCGTAAAACCATCATTATGCATGGACTACTCTGATAGCCATGAAACCATCAATTTTAATGCCGCAGTCTGCTAACGTCAGTAGAGTTTGAAAATTCTTTGCCTTCACCATTGGAGTTTTAGAAATTGCAGTCTAACTTCAAACGATCATATCTTGCTCATTTTAGGTCCAAATTGAGTGCAATTTTTTTTTATTTTGGGTAGAATTATCTGAGGATTTCTGGGTTTCTCTTATTTTCTAGATTTGAGTCATATATTTATCAGAAATTGTAGGTTTTCATCAATGTACCTGTCTAATCCTCTGTTTTGCAGCTTCCAAAGCCTCGTACGGGCTCATACAGTAACATTTTTTTGTACAATTTTTTTTGAAAGTGCATGATTTTTTATCTATTTTTTGAATATGCTATCAGATATATTATTTTATAATTTTTCTAATGCTGACAAGTTTTGGGCTTTGTTGTTCTCTGACTTATCTTGTTGATTACAGCCTAACAGTGGTTTGCAGGATGTTTAAAAAGAAGACTAAAAATACAGACTACTAATGAATCATCTTGCAGGTTGCCTTGATCGATAGAATGTTAAAAATTATGCTTGCATTTTGTTTTGTTTTATTAAAATAGGAACGCACATGCAAGACTTTTTAAAATGAACTTATATCTGATGTTTTAGGGATGAAAATAATGTCAAGAAACTATGCTCTCGCCCTTTTGGGATGATCATAAATCCAGAAACATTATTGTCATCTTCTTATGTGTCTGAAGTGTCTTTTTAGATTGTAATCTTAAGAATTATATGAACGTATCCTCTCCCCTCGCCTTTGTGAATCTTGGGTGTAAGAGAAATTTATATAATTCTTTTAGCGTGGCTACCTCCTGAGAGCTTTAACAGAGCCGGTGAGAGTGGATTTCCCAACCGCTAACATGCTAAAGCCAAGCCCTTCCAAACCAGTATATAAATAATGTCATTGTGATTAATCTCACAGTGAACAAGTGTCAATTTCACTATGCCGATAGAAGATCTCCCTATGCCGATAGAAGATCTCCCTCAGTACCCTCGTGGTGCATAAAAACCTACAGAACATAACTTTTGTAGGCTGAGAGGCCTCCTTAACGGGGCTAATCTGCCGCATGTATAGCCGCCTAAACAAATGCCCTGACTAAAAACTTTGTTATAGTGACCAAAATCCCTCTATCTGTTGGCGCAAAAGGTCAGAGACCGACTAAGATGTCCCACATTTTGAAGTAGGAATTCAATAGATATTGCCCTGGCTTACCTAGGTTGTGGTGTGACTATTCTTTTTTTACAAAAAATGAATCTGCTTGATGTGTCTTGCGTGCGTGAAAGATCAAAACATAAACCAAACATTCAAAGTAAACATCAAAAAATGATCAACAAATCTGCATTCTTAAGTGTCAAACTGTCAACTTGCTCAATTTGCTATCCTGTCATTTACAGTCTTCCTTGGTCGATCCGGGTCAGATTAGGTCACTTACCCCGCTATTAGAAGCTTGTTTACACTTTGGATTCTTGCGTTTTGACCTCTTGAACTAGTAATCTTTGGTTTCACAAGTGACCTTGCTTGGAGTTGGTAAGCTAGAAACTGTCCTTGTTGAGAAGATAAACCTTTAGATCCTTTGATAACACACTTAGAGAGTTTTAGTAGTCTCTTGTCTATTCACTTCCATACAAATTCAAATTCAATCAATATAACTTGGGTAAATCATCCTCTTGATCCATATGTGTTAGGGTATTCACCCGTTTAGTGGGCACCTCTGTGGCAGTGTTGGTTTATGCCTCTTGCAAAATTCTACCTTATCACCTCTCTTTTGGACTAGTGAGTGCTTTTACTATCCTGGTTTGGTACCATCATTTCTAAGGGTCATCCTATCACCTAGTACCTTTTCTTTCATGCCAGCTACAACAAGATATCAAGTAGATCAAGGAAAGTGACCTCAAGTAGTCTTTAACCAATTACCCTTAGTTCAAACTCGTCAAAAACGTAAGGGAAAAGAACCCATATTTGATCAATCACCCAGGAACAACTTAGAAATTTGGTTTGATTCCAAGAGTAACCTTAGTGAGTTGGGTACACCCTTAGCATCTTCTCACTCGGATATGGATATGAGTTACACAATGACTCAATGAGAGAGGGGAGAAATGGACAAATGCCTTGATGACATATTTGAAAGACATAGAGATACCATTCCGTTTGGTGGTCCCCCTCACAAAATTTGACCAGTCTCACCCCTCATCTCAACTAGATATATGGATGCACACCAAAGGGATGAGAGAGGTAAGAGGCAAGCCTATCAAGATGAACAATCACAACATGATAACCAAGCTGATGATCCTTATCACACTGATGTGAATGCAACATACACCAATGACTTGTTTAGAAATTCAAGACCAAGTTCACCGCTCAAAACATCTTCAAGGTACACGAGTGAAAGACTTAAGAAATTTGAGCATGAAAAGAAAGCCTTCCTAGCCAAACAAGCTGCAAAGGAAGAGCAATTTAGAATCCTAGAGTTGGAAAGACAAGCCTTGTTGGAGATAGAAAGGAAATCCTTTCAGGAAGAGAAGATAGACTCTTGGTTCAATTTCTTAATGATCAATTCAACAACATGCATGTTGGTGGTGGAAACAACTCTCCTCCATCCACCCCTCCTAAGAGTCCAAAAAGTGGAAGATATTTGAGAACACCGTCACAATCTCCTAGCCCTAGAGGAAGAAGGGATTCAAGACATGATCATTATAGAAGACTAACACCTCCTAGGAACTCAAGACAACCTTCACAACGTGCTCACCATGTTCACAATATGGAGGTATTAGCTCAAGTTTTGACCTCACCTCCCAGGACTTCATGAAAATGCAACAAGAACCACTTTTCCAGCAGTATGTGTAGAAATATTTAGAGCAAAATAAAGGCAAGTTCCTAGAGAGTTTAATCAACAAGGGTGCTAGAGTCCCCTACAACTTTGATGTGGACAAGAAGATTAAGATTCAAGGTCCATCTCAAGAAGAAGAGATCAAACAACTTAAGAGCATGATGGAAAATATGTTGGCACCCAATAATTCATTCACTTGATTCAATTTGTCCTAATCCTTTTGACAAAAGGGTTAACATGAAAGACTTCGCTAGAAAGGTCGAGATCCCTCAATATGACAAGTATGATGGGAATGTAGATCCACATGATCATGTGTGTCAATTCTATACCACAAGTTTTGAGTTCCATCAAGATGACTCGTACCTCATGAGATTGTTCCCAAGGAGTCTTAAGGGTCAAGTAATGGAATGGTTCACCAACATAACTCCCCCTGTTAAGACTTTCAAAGAGCTCATCCATAAATTTGTCCAAAACTTTGCATACAACCTTTCAATATCTATCACTATGTTGGACTTATCCAACCTAAAGCAAAATCAAGGGGAATCCTTTGTTACTTTCTTGCAAAGGTGGAGACGACAATGCTCTCTCTACCCTAGGACCATTCCTAAAAATGAAAATATTAACATCCTTGTTAGCAACTTGGTTCCCAAAATGTGGTATGAAGTTAGGAAGATGGTTTTTTATTCCTTTGACACCATGGTTGAAACTGCATGTAGGATTGAGGATGTTTTGAAAGAACAAGGAATTTTGACCAAACACGAAAACAACAACAACAATGGTCAAAATAGAAACAACCCTAACAAGGATAAAGGAAAGAACTCACATTGGAATAGGAACAAACAAGTGTTCAATGATGGAGTTGTGGAATCCTCCCAACCCAAAGATCAAACTATGCTCCACTTGTCTAGTGTTGTTCAAGCCATGAAACTCAATGCATCTAATCAACAAGAGAACAAGCCAAGCTACCAAGATAGGCCTAAGAAAGTGTTGATAGGGGTTTGCCAACAAATTTAACTTGTCACCGGGTACCGGGGTACCGGCCAACTTTGCCTGTAAAGTTTGTCCAGAGAAATGAGATTCTCCAGGCCTTCAAGCACCTAAGAGTCAGGTCTCGACAGTGCAGGAGCTAATTTGGGCGTTGTGATTGTTTTGTTTGGGGGGATAGCTGGTTTTTCTCAACCAATCTTCTCTGGGGATTTAATTAAGTGGGTTTTCCTGCAAGCATTCGTTATCTTAACCAAATAAATTTCAAAAGATAGACTAGGGTTAGAAGTATTCCATATATCTATAGTTGTGAAAATACATTTAAAACATCAAACCATGCTCTAACATGCTACACTAAATACTGAACATATACAAAATCGACAGTTCATACATATCCAATAGCAATGGGAAAAGGTCATTAATCTACTTAAAATATTAGAGTAAGGGGCATAAGAAACATACAACACAAAAGAGTATTAACTCAAAGATCAAGAGACCAACAAGAGCATTGCGAGAATCCTTCCTTCTTCGTTAATGGTTTTCCAGCTTCACTGGTGAGTACATCAACAATGGCTCCAAGGGAGCATCTGTCTACTGAGAACTTCTAAGAACTAAGGAGCATTGAGCTCTGCAACTATGGAATGAAAATGTTGAGAGTGTGACATCTATGGACTACAAAATCATCAATTTTGCCAACCCTTGGAATGAGGCCAAACTTGTTATTTATACACAGATTTGCCCTAAAATTAACCTAACTTAACTTTACACTCAATCAATAAAATACAATTTTTGGTGGCTGGTACTATCTGCACCATGCTACAACAAACTCGAGAAGAGCAGAGGTCTGACATGTCAGAAGAATGAGATAAGAAAGGAGGTGTGGAAGAATTTGCCTTGAGAAGAGAGCCAAAGAGAGAAATAGAAGAAATTTGATCCCTTGAGGATCGAGGCTACATGCCTCATCAATGGAAAAGAGGCTCACTATCTCTGATGCGCCAGGTGTTATGCTAGAGTGGCACCTTGGGAAGACCACCTACCTCGAGCTGACGTGCCTTTTTGGGGTCACCTACCTTCTGACACCCTTATTAGCTACCTGATAGTGACTGGTCAGCTCTGGGGAACCTGGACGCGGGTCGCCAGAAGAATACAAAATAGTGGATCTGAGACTCCTGAAACCAGGAGCTTATGCTCAAAGAATAATGAATACAAAATATGCTTGGCTGATGAAAACCTCCAGACTCCGGAGCACCTTATTGTTCCCTGGTGTTATTAAATGTTTCCAGGAGTTGAGCGATTCCATCTTCATCAATTCCCTTGCCCAGTGGTACTTAGCTGCCTCCACCTGTTCACCCAGATCCAAAGTTTTTGCCTTGAATTTAGTGGCCATCTTCATGGCATCATGACCCAAGAGCACCATGCAAGATATACAGGACATTGTCGCTCTGTCAATTTTTTCCAGGGATTGGTATTGATTTTCCATTAGCTCATAAAACTTGCCCACATTGTATTCCTCTAGAGTACATGTCTCAGTACTGAAGGGATCAAATCCTGAAACCCTTGTAATGAACGCCTTATATAAATTCAAATAATAATCAATTTCTAACACCTTGTCCCGCAGGGCCCCTACCATTTGCTTGGTTACCTCCAATGTGAGGTCAAGTCTGGAGTGCTAGGTCCAGACAAAATCAAAAGACTCTTCTTCCAAAATTCTGGCTTTGAAGACAATTTCTTCTCTGATGCTCATGAGTTCTCCCAACTCACTTGCCCAAGCCTCACACTTCTCGACCTCTCCCTCCCAGATGGTAATAGTAGTCTTTGCCTGATGCATAACATTGCTAGTGGCTTATAGGTTTGGGAGAGTCGTCACTGGGAAACGCCAAACATATCCTACCTATTCAGCTACCCAATCATCAGTTGCCTGCACTTTCTTTTTCATACTTCTGAGCGTGTCAATATCACCCTGTGGGAGCGGTGCTCTGGCTGAGGAAGTTTTTGGAGGAATAGAATTGATGGTTTGGGCGAGTTCTCTCAGAAGCCCGATAGGATTTGCATTCTTCTCCTTTTTTTCTCTGAAATTTTGAGCTTCTTTTACATAGCAGACTTCCACCACCTTGGCCGCTTCTTTCAGCAGGTCTAACTCACCCTGCTTCCCTCTCTTCCCCATAGGTATCTTCGTGATTGTATATTTTTTATCTTTTGTTGTCGTCGTGTCTGCTTTTGGGGGAGGTGTTGCAACTACCGCAACTGTAAGTCCACCCAGCCTAGTCTGAAGGGTATTGACTGTTTGAGCTTTCTTCACCTTGGAGGAATTTTGTACTTGTCCCATCATCTCTGCCAAGGAGAGATGGGCTTTGGCTGGTGCTAGGGATTTCCTTTTTCTTGATTCCACTAGCCATTGTGGTGGTAGGGGTGGCCTTGCCACCAAAGTTTGATCTTGCGAGTCCCCTCAGGGGTTTTGTGATGTATCCCCAGTACTTTGAGCCTCTCTGGACCCTTTTCTTGTATCTTTAGGACCATCAGCATCATCCACCTTAGTGACATTGGTGGCATCTAATCTGGTGTCCATGTCCTTAGCAGCGTCAGGCCCTACATTTGTATCCCTAGCGTTCTGCCCCTCATCTTTCTATTGTTGTTGTTGTTTTTCCTCGGCCTTATTTGCCTAGATGTTTTCTTCTGTCAGAATATTTTCTAAAGGTGGGTGAGGTATCTCGCCAAAGTTTAATAATGCGGCCACTGATACTACCTCACCAAATGTTGCCTTCTTCAAAGGTGGCATCTGGAGAATGGAAACTGAGGTTATAGTTGTTCTCGTAGGTTTGACTCCCTCGGCTCATGTCGTCTGCTCATCCTGCATTTACCTCTCCTCTGTGGTGCTTTCCACCAGTATCTCTGGAATGTCGAAGATGTTCATTTGTTTAGGCTCTTTCCCTGGTTCTACCTGGACTTCCTGCTCTTGGGAAACTTCTTTCTCTGGGGTTTTCTCCTCAAGAGGGATCACCACTTCCTCTTGGGCAAAAATTTCTTTTACTACCTTCTCGATGTCCCCCTTAGGTTCACCAGTTCATCCATCCCAAACATGTCATCACACTCATCATGAGGACGGGAGGTCTCCATGGGATTCTTGGGTTTATTGTCTGGCTCTGGAGAGTATGAGGAGACAATCTATATTTTTGGGATGTTGGGCATTCCGAGCTCCGGTTCCACCTTCGGCTAAGGATTAGTCTTCTTCTTCTTCCTCCTTGTTACCAATGGGGGCCCTGCATCCAAAATGGCTGCCTCCTCTTCCTCCGCCCTGGTCCCTATTACTCAGACCATTAATGCTGCAAGTGAAGGGGAAGTGGGAGGGCAGACAAGTCTGGTCATAATGGCCGGAGTGGCCAATCGAGTAATTAACTTTTCTTTCATTTGCTAGGAGGCGGCCAACGTTTGCTGCATTTTTTTCACTATGGGAGTGGTGGTTAGGACTTGAGACGGGGTCCCTACTTTTCTCTTTCCTCTATCCTCACCCTATGAAAAGGTTCTAGCCCCGAAAGTTGAACCCCGCACAAATGGACCAACTTTCTGTGTACTCTTCAGGCATGCCTTCTTGAAATATGTGTGACTACACTCGATCACGTCGTGGGTGAGGTCCTTTATGGTTGCTCCCTCCTACACATCCCAATTTACCGTAGGGAGGGTCATTTTATCTACCCCCTTTTCTTTGTATTGTTCGTCTACGGTGGACCCAGTATCTGAGAAGTCATCCAGGAACTTTTGAAGCTTGAGCCTCTTCATCATCCCCATCGTCATCTTGACAAAATGCCAGTTCTCGACTTTGAAGTCATCCTGGTAGTCTTCCCAAAATTACTCCATGTGGAATTCATGGGGCTCTGATGCCCAGGGAAGTGCCAAGGCTATTTTTCCAAGTGGATCAAAATTCTTCTGCTCTAGATAGAACTCCGATAGTTCCAAACTTTTAAGCTCATTGTCGGCCTCTTTTTCTATGGCCAAACTACAAGAGTAATTCCCACAAGTGATTGGGAATGGGACATTTGTTACCTTCTTTACTGTGAAGAGGGCATACAGGTCTAGGATCTACCTGCAGTATTCTAAAAGAATTATTTTATCCCCACAATGCTTGGGTAATAAATAGGGTTTGTCGGAGAAGCTGGTCACCCGAATGTAGGTGTGTTGTTGAAATTGAATATAATAATGGCCATAGTTTCTGACCAAGTCCATTGCCTCCTTGGAGAGTTAGTATCTGACATCTCGAGTAGGTGTGAGGAGGTTTTAGTAGACGAAGGCATCATTCACCTGGCAGAAGCGGAGGAAACTAGCCTCCCGTTGGATCTGTGGGAAATAATCTCAGGGAGCGTTCTGGCCCGGGCCAATCCTGAGTACACCTGCTATAAGTAATCCATTTGTGATGGGGCATTGTTGTACCAGAGCCCAGAGAATATAAGACATCATGTAGAACTTGGATGAATTGGCGACCTAGAGGAATTTGGAGTCCATGTGATTTGCAATAATGGTGGCCCAATCAAAGTTCTGCTCACCAGAGGAGATTCCCAACAGGAAATAGTACATCCATGCTGAGAATTCCTGGGCATGGGGTTGTTTGAAGACCCTACATAATGCGATAATCCCCATTTGTATGCTTTCTTTGAATTTGGTTTGGGGGATTTCAAGCTTCATCTTCTTGAAGTCCTTTCTTGGCACCTTGAGCCATTTGTTGTTGAGGTACTGTTGGGCCATGTGCTCCATCTTCTGAAACTCTTCTAAGGCCAACACTTGGGTGAGAATAGCTACATCTTCAAATTGGGGAATTCCCAGTCCTACCTGAAATGTTGCGACTTCTAGACACACCATCAGCATTGGATATTTAGTTGGGACTGGGGCGGTAAGCATGACGACCTGGACGTCGGTATTGTAATGTCCTGCCAGAGTGAGAATGAGCTCCGGGGCTTGCACAGAGTAGGGGAAGCAAGAAGCTTTGAATATCCTAGAATTGCCCACATTGATGGCCAATGGATCTTCGGTCGTCCATTGAATAAACATCATTTTAACCAGAGCCTGCATTTCGGCCCACATTCCAACACTAGTTTCAGTGATCAGTTGAAGTTTGGAATCGATCTTCAATCCCGTAATGGTGTCTCCCTTCAAATATATCATTGTTAGCGAGAATTTCTCCAGGGCCTTCTCGGCTTTTGTCCTGACAGTTGCCTGGGTGGCAGCAGTGGTGGGGAGATCTGGGCTCTTAGTTGGAGATGATGTAGACTCTTCCAACATGATTGATGAGTGGTGTTTCGGCAACCTGCAAGGCAAGACAACCATTAGTATTTATATAAACAAAGAAATATTCCAGATTCTGGGCACCTTACCATCGCATCACACATGTTCTTGAAAGAATTATTAGTTCACGTCAAACTCTAGAGAGACATAAATATAATAAAATAATTTAAGAGTGAGCCTTACTTGGGCTTCTAGGGATTTTAACACATGTGGTGGAAAAGAGACAAAGGACCAAATGAAGACCTGGGACCCAAAGTCTGGAAAACTAACCGTTGTTGACAAGACTGGAATGAGCTGTATTAGGCTAATGTGGGGGTGTCATGTGGTCATGTAGTAATGGGAGTTATGGCATTTATGTTGACAACTGTCCGTACATGCGAGGAAAAGAATTCCACTTTGGTCAGACTTGAATGCACGTGTGAGAGACTTAACCTGTCATTAAGACTAACTTGACAAAGGAGAGAGAAAACCGCCATGGCCAAACCGGCGAGGTGCCAAGTTTGAACTAGGCAGCCATATTTCTCAGACGAGCTCCAAATTTGGGACTCTCAACGCACGGAGCGCGACGAGCTCGCCACTAGTTAGAGTTCAGGATATACATTAAATATACAGAGCTGAAGCATAGGCAAGGGCCAAAGCATGACTCACAGACTTACCAAAAAGTAGGCATATATAGACATAGATAGACACTTACACAATATACAATATATACAAAAACCACCGGGGGGGGGGGTATTTACACGAAAACCCACCGAAACATACAAAAGCATTTATACTAAAATTACAACTGCACAAAGGGTAGACAAACCTATGGAAGAGCCAACCCGCCAATGGGAGGCAACAGAAAACAAAACTGGAAATGAGAAGAGGAAACAAAAACAAAAGAAAAATGAAGACAAGACAAAAACAAACGAGAACCAAAAAACCCGAAACCAAAGAGGTAAAAGACGAAGGCCTACCTGGAAATGTAGAGGAAGTGGAAGGAAGAGTACGGGAGGCGCTCAACAACAAGTTCACCTTTTGAATGAGCATGAATGAGCACTAAAAATTACTATTTAATCAACCACTAAGCATAGGAGAAAAATGTTGTTTAATCACCTTAATTGCCTTCAAAATTGCTCTGAGTGCTCTAAGTATTTGATCGCGGTAATTGTGAAAGTGACAGGTAACCTCAATTTATACCCCTAGGGTAAAAATGCATTGCATCTTTCTGCAAACTCTGGGACAAGAAAACCTCCAGACTCCGGTCCTAGGGATTCCATGCAACCATACCTTCTCACAAAATAAGACATAATGGCAGAGAATCCCAGAGTCCAGAATCCAGTCGACTCAAAAGAACAAACAAAACTCGGGGACCGGGTCCCAAAGACACAAGAAAAAAAGTAAAAGAAAGACAACCCTCGTGGGATCAAAGCCCAGAGGGAAAACAAAGAATAATAAAATGAAGGAAAGAGCAAAAGAAAAAAAAAGGGGACCCAACATTTTGCCTACAAAATGTAGGGACGGGTATGCAGGGCATAATAGAAAGAAAGACGTCAGTTTTCAAAACTTGGTGATTCATATGAGGATATCTTGAAAACACTTATTGCCAACAACCTTGCACATCCTCAAGATCTCGCAAAGAGTTATATACCTGATGTTAAGCCACATTGGTGGGATGAGAAAGCCTTTTGCAAGTTTCACAATGGCATTGGACATGATATTAAAAACTGTTGGAAACTCAAACATATTATCCAAGATCTCATTGACAATGGAAAACTCAAGGTAGATGGATTGAACACCAACGCCGATAATAAGGCATTCAAAGAACCTCTACCCAAGTATGAGAAGGGGAAACCTCTAAAGCTAAGAATGGCAAGGCTGAGATTAATTACACTTACACAGATGCAGAGAATGTTGTCAACATGCTTGAAGTTGTCAAAGAAAATGTCAACATGATGGGGGATAAAGATCCCTATGGTTATGATCTAGACATGGACTCTCCCCCTATCTTTGATGAAGAACCCATCATGGTGCTAAGGGGTCCTAACACTAGAGTGCCATTGCAAACTCTCAATACTGTCACACAAAGTCAAGGTCCCATTGTCATTAGAGGACCCAGTTCAAGTCAATCAAATAAACCAAAATAAGTGGCATCCAACAATCTCACCTCAAAACCAACAGTCAATCCTAAGTCGAGCTATAATCTTGTCGGTCAGTTGCAAAGAACCCCAGCTCATATTTTGATCTTTGAGCTCTTAGAGTTGTCCCCGAGATGCAAACAAGTCCTTGAGGATGCATTGCGTGCAACAAATGTCCCCAACAACTTAGATGTTGATCAATTCCAGAACATGGTTAACCATATTTCTAGCCCTCATTACCTTACTTTTTCAAAGGATGATCATAAAGCTTTGATCCACCCACATAATCTCTCTCTCCATATTGAGGTCATGATCCAAAAACCCATGTTAGGCGCATGTTGATAGATGGGGGTGTGGGCTTAACATCTGTTCCTTTAGTCTTTTGAAAAAGTTGGGTTATTCTGAGCAAGTCACATATACCAGGAAAAAGATCACCATCAAATCCTATGATGAGGCGGAAAGAATTTCCAAGGGGTTGGTCATCCTTCCTGTTAGGATTGGCCTTGTTGAAAAATATATTTTATTTCAAATAGTTGATGTTGGCCCCCTTGCATATAATATCTTGCTCGGTAGACTGTGGATTCATGATATGCAAGCAGTGTCATCTACCTATCACCAATGTGTTAAGTTCCCTTACAATGGAATAGAGATTTGTATACTTGGGGATAACACTTTATCTGTTAACTCAATTTCCACAGGATATCATGTTCCCCTCAATAGAGAAGCAAAAGACTTTGATGCAACCTTAGCTGAATGTAAAGACAATCTCAGGTCAGTAGATCTTGGCATGGGGGGTATCAACTCAACTCCCTCACAACACTACCAATTTCGCCTAGTTCTTATGGAAATCCTTCACAAGAAAAGAGACCTTCCTCTTCTGCTATGACTTTATTTGGCACGTTTGTAGAGTCCTCAGTGCCTATTCAAGATGAGAAAGAGGAGATGTTTGTTAGAGACTGGATTTATAGAGAAGTGAAATACATACACAATGAGAACTTCTCTCCCTCTCCTAAGGCTTATGGAAGAGGGTATACTTTTATCAAACAGATGGGCTATCCCGAACATGGCCCTCTTAATCAAAAATTAGATGCTAGGGTCGAACCTCTTGATCATGCTCTTTTTGGATGCAAGTCTAAGAAGACAGTTGGCCTAGGATTTGTGAATCACAACAAGCACACTACTCCTATCCTTGATAATTCAAATAGTGAATATGAACCAGAATACATACCTAATTTGACAAATCAGCAAGCCATGTGTGAAGATTGGGTCCCTTCCACTAATCTCCTTTAGGGAGATTTAGATATTTTGGTCACTCGTGAGTCAGTTGTGACTTTAGAACAAGATGAACCAGATGTAGAAGATCCTTTCAGAGAACATCAACCAAAGAATATTGTCTATTTAATGGAAAGAGAAGGTGTTACCTTTGATAACACTAGACCTTCCACATTGTTGCCCCACTTTTGGTCTGCATATCTTTCAGACATAGTGGATCTTTGATGTGTAGTAGTGATCTTATAATCTTCATGTAAGCCCTGAGTCTAAGTCTAGCTATCCTCTTAGGCTAGGAGGCCTTTATTGGATTTCCCTAAATTTCCTTCTCTTTTGTGAGCTGGGGGGGAATTGGTCTCTGAGATCATGTTTCATTGGGTAAGTTAAGTTCCCAAATCTGGTAAAGGTCATGTTTCAAAGGATTCTAACATTGGTGTTATATGCAATTGAAGTTTTTTCCTTAAACATTCCTCTTGGCAGCATCGACAGAAAATTGGTTCTATTCTTCTCCTTGGCAGAAAATCACCTGCAGAGTGCATTTTCCGCAACAAATAGAATTTAGAGTATCAAAGGTTAGTGGAAGTTGAAAATGAGAGATTTGGGAATATAAAATCTTTGGGCTTTCAGATCAAATCTATTTCAGGAAAAAAAAATGATTGAGCGAGGAGGAATTCAAGATGTAGGCTTAATGGCGGAAAAGAAAAAAATGGCTTCTCTGCTACTCCAACAGGCGGGTTTCGACCTGTGGGGTATGTTTTTTGCCAAACCGTTAAAATGGAAGATTTTTGAAGAATAATAGATCTCTTGAGTAATCCAAGGTATAAAGAAAGATGATGAAATCAAGACATTCTGTTTTAGCATCTCAACAAGATAAATTTCTCCCTCAGTGGATTTTTGAGTAGAGAGCACTCCAAAGGCATTTCTCTGTCGAAAGGGAAGAGAAAAAAAGATTTTCTGCTACTTCCAGAAAGTTACCATTACAGTTACTAAAGTGAAAGGGTGTTTCTTAACGGCCCATAGGGGTAAAGTAATTAATTCAAATAAAGCCATTTTACTCCATAACAGACTTTCTCATTAATGTCTTAGTCTTTTCATTTGTGTGGCACGGGAAGTAGGCCGTTAAACGGTAAGAATTCAAAAGTTGTAAATTCAGCAAAGTATTCCAGACATGAGCTACCATCTATTTAATGAATTGTCTGAATCTGAAGCTCTTGACTATAGTTATTCCCTACTCTTGTGTTCTTCAGAGGTATCCCTTATCCCAAGTTAGAATTAGTTGAAGTATGGTTACTAGATTTATGGGATTCGATGGGATGAATGGAATCACGTCTGATTGGCATAAAATTACGGACACTTCCTTGAAGTTCTTTGATATGTAGAAATTTCAGAGCAGATTGAAGGCAGACTAGATGCACCCTGTTACTGAGAAGTTAAAAGAGAGTGGGTTAGTAGAAGCTGTCAATTTTCCTCTTGTCATCCAAGCTCCTAAGCTTGTTCAAGAGTGCATAGCTCAATATAATCTAGATACCAAGCAGATCCTCTTGCCTAATGACACGGTTCTTCTATCCATTGATTGAGATTTTGTCCAGAACTCCTGCACATTCCAAAGTAGGATGAATATTTAGAAATGACATATAGTCAGGCGGTTACCGAATATGGAGCAAAGAAGGTAGTGTGGAAAAAGGAAATAATGAAGTCATGGTTTCAAGAGTCGAGGAGCGCCAAAGGCAAATTTCCCAAAACATTATATGACACGAACCTGAAGCTGGAAATTGTAGACATCTTGGTACTGCTCCAAAGGATCCGAGGTGAGAGTGACGCACTGAACTTCATTGAGCACCATTTCTTCTTAGTCCAGGTGATCTGTTCTCAACACCATTTCATCGATTGGGATCTTATGGTAAGCAAAAATCTCTCTAGTGCCCTAAGTAGAGCTAAGCTTCAAAATGAGTTCTACATGTTTTCAGTCCTTATATATATTGGCTACCATTCAAATTTGGACAGGGCTTCCTAGATTAGAAGAGTTCCCAGATGATGTTAAAAGCTATGAATTTTTCCCATGTCTACAATTACATAATAGTTATGCTGAATATCTCAGAGTTAATGATACATTCATAATGAGACTGCGCAGGGAGCTACAAGGTTGCCCGAAAAGGAGATTTTCTCCTGAAGCCATGGCTTTTATCAACTATTTTGGGTGTTTTTTCATTCAATTTGTAGATTTCTCATATGTTTGTCTTGCAAGATTTGATGACTTCCCTTTGAAATTGCCCAGATATCCCGATGATATGATCGTGCTAGTCGAGGTAATGAGGTAGGCACTCCAAGTGAACCTGATATGTGTTGATGCTAAGAAAAAGGGCTATGACTTCCCGATGACTATTGGAGCTTACAGTTGTGCATCTCGGTCTGAGGAAAAGAATATTCTGAAGACATTTTTGAAGAGATTCCAGTTGGAGACATATGATGTCTTGAGGCTATAGTATGATCCTGTAAGTTATGCCCAAGATTCCTTGCAAATGACTCATGCAATTCATTGTGTTGATGATATTGAAGACTACTGGGCTAATTGCAAAGATGACTTGGAGAGCCGAGAGAGATTCTATGATAGGTTAAGCATTGAACAAATCAAAAAGTTCAAAGTTAACATTGAAGTGGAGTGGTTGGAAGATGATGGTCAACATTTGTATGATAATACATATTTGGAGAAAATAAAGCCACTCCCTATAAGCTCTGAGCCCATGCTAGGGCAGGCCATTAACAACTTGGAAACCTTAATGGGTGGGATTTACTAAAGAATAGAGCAGTGGGTCGAATGGACTGTAGGCAAAAGAAAGAGGTCAAAAAAGAAGCCTCCTTCTCAGTGAACCCCGGCAAAAGATACTTTGAGCACTACAGAAACTACTTCAATAATGATCCCAACTATGGCCAAAGGTTCATCTCAGCCAGCTGGTGGAGGTGATGAGCCTTCTGAGAAAGAGGTCCAACCAAAGAAGACATGTGGAGAAGGCCCGCTTCCAGACATCGGGTTGACAGAAGAAACAGTTTCTACAGACCTGGCCAAGCCAATAGAAGAGCCCACTAAAGGTGCAGAACTTGAGAAATCATCTAAAGCTATTTCTATAGATACACAAGTCAAAACTTTGGCCCAAGATACTCCAAGATGAGGGTCCCCTATTGTATTAGAGGTGGGTGAGGGTACCTCTATTACCTTAGCCACAGAATCAGATGAGAGGGTTGGGAAGAAACAAGAAGCTGCTCAAGTCATTAGATTGGTCTCCTCTTCTCCAACATCAGTGAATCCATTTGATTCTAGGCCTAAAGCTACTCCTTGGGTCATCAGGAAGCTATTCATAGAATATTTGGTTTCTACTTCCAAAGTTACCAGTGTTGAATCCTGGATAGAACATACTCTAGAGCGTAAAAGGAAGAGAGTAGAGGAAGGGACTTCTGGAAAAGATACTTTCTCATGGGCCTTGCAACCCAACACCACAGTGGGTAAAGAAAAGAAGGTGAATATAATGTCTACACTGGGTCAAGACCCTAAAACAGGGCATTTCACTATGGAGGTGGCCAAGCCTACAAAGGAAGGCAGAATAAAAAATATAACTACCTCTGATTTTCAATTGCAGTCATTTGACATGGGGCTTGCTCGGCATGACACCATGGCAGAGTGGTGGAAGTCCACCAATGTGGTAATAGAACCAAGCCATCCTAGCCAATTTACAAGAGGACAAACACTTCGGGAAGATCGGCAAGAGATGGATTGAGAGGCTCAAATCTGAGGGAGTCGTAGTTGTTGAACAACTAGGTAATGCTCTCTTAAGGCTGGAAATAGAGAGGAACAATATTGAAAAGAATTTGCAAACTCTCACATCAGAAAGAGTGAGATGTGAAGAATGCATAGTGATGCTACATGTGGTGGTTAAAATGAAGACCAAGGAGGCACTAAAGGCCAAGATATTATAGAAAGGAGATGAGCCTCTGATCAAATGGATTCAAAGCCTAGAATTTAAGATCAAGATGATCATCCAAGCTGAAACAGGGTTGCAGCAAACAAATGTCAAGATCAAGGGAGAGAAGAGAAAAGATTTCAAACTTCTTCAAGGTCTGCACGTGGAATCACAGACAATTTGTCAGGGAAAAGAAATGATTGGATTGGCTAGTATGTAGAAATCATTTTCTGATTATGTGCATAAGCTACCAGAATAGTCTTCCACCCATTTGGACAAGGTGCCAGAACTTCAGCAGTTGAGCGGATGCATCTATAAGGCCATGGAAGAGATGAAGGATCAGACAGATGCAATCAAGAGTCTAGCCAAAGAAAATTCCAGGTGGCTCATTAGATATACTAATGTCCATATCAATAAGCATGAAGAGCTCATCACAACTGTCACCGCCTATAGAGCTAAATTAGATAAGGGGAAGTAAACTGAAGCTTAGATAGATTCCCTCTTGTGCTAAATTTTGATAGTATTGTAATGGATAAACCTTGTTTATCATTTCTGATTGGAGAAGTAGAACCGTGTTGGTTACCCTTTTGTAACGACCCAACTTTGGGACCCTATATGTACTATTTTCCAAATCAATGAAAAGGTTGGCTAAATTTTGGTGTGAAAGATAGCATGTTGTTGAGTCAAATTTGTATGTCTGAATGCCATTTCTTTAACTGCTCCACTGCATTGCATTTATCTATCTATTAAATTTGAATGCTTCTTTGGAATTAGATTTACAGTTTGTGGTTGAACCAGAATTCTGTATTATGATTTGATATAGTTAATTAGGGGGAAATATGTTGTTATTCTAAGTCTGGGAGGTGTCCCTGTGAAATAGATTGATTCATTGTCATATCATCATTAAATATCTAAGTCTTACATTTGCATTTTCATTATCGATTATTGCATTACCAGTTTTAAGGATTCATGTGATTGATGAAGCCTTAGAATTGGCTAAAGTTAGAATTGAATCTATCCTGCCTAAGCTATTTCATGTCTAGGTTTAGCTTGGTTTATCTCTTCTGTTCTCAGGTCAAGAACATACCCCTGTTATAAGAGGAAGGATCAATATTCATTGAAGATCATTTACTTAAGGGAGCTGTACCTTTAAATTTAGAGGGAAATTAGTTATTTAGTAACAATTTCCCAATTGTTGTATTCAATTGTTCTTAAACATTTGGGTATTCTAGAGTTAAAGCAAAAAGAACAATCTGTTTACCAACAGTTTTTTGGCGACTCTGTTGTGGAGACGAACAGTCGTTATACTAGAATCATACCATGAGGAAAGATGGTACTTCCCCATGAAAATATAATTTCTATGCTCCAATGTAATCATGGTTTCCAAGATGATCAAGAGGATCTCATTTCCTCACTAAATACTTTTGTCTAGAAATATAGAAGAAACACTAAGCACTATAGAAATGCTAGTTAAGTCATAGAGCGCAAAGAAGCTAGAAAGGAAGAACTTGAAGAAGCCATCCAAAGGATAAATCTGAGAAGGGCATGATGCCAAGCAGAGCGTGAAGCCAGACTAGAAAACTAGTTGGAACCCTGGAGCCCAAGAGGTTTCTTAGGAGTGCAAAGAAAGAAGGTGGTACAGACCCAGTTTTTGAGAGACTTGCAAACCTTTATTTTTCTCTACTTGAGGGACCCCATCGAAAGAACAGGAATACTAAGAGAAAAAGTAGACCTCCTTCACCTCCCAATTAATCAACTCATTTATCTACCACTTTTTAAGTGTTAACTTTGCATGGAGTAGTTGCTCCTCTTGTTGTCAATCTAACATCCTATTTAACTCTGGTAATTATGGAAATTCTTTGGGCTGCAACAGTTGGACCATTGCAATTAGTAGCATATAATCCCCTTCCCTTAGGCTCAAGAAATAATTTCCCCAAATTCTCTGGAGATGGTAAAGTATCTACAGATGAACACATCATTGCATTCTTTGCTTTAGTTAATATCTTAGCAGTGCGAGAAGAAGAAGTGGTCATCAGATTATTCGTTGAAACCCTTGTTGAGGGTGTTGCTGATTGGTTTCACCACTTACCCAATTCCTCTATCACAGATTGGGCCTCTATGAGAGCCACCTTTGAGAGAAGATTTAAAACTACTGAAGATGAACATGCACTATTGACACTATTAACCTCCATCAAGAAAGATCCTTCAATCAGTATGAGAGATTTTGTGGCTAAATTCAACAAGCTTGTAAATCATATTCCAGCAACTGACAAGCCTACTACAGGGAATTTGAAAACATTCTTCATAAGTGCTATGCCTCCAAACATCAATTATGATTTAAGTAGGGTGAACCCAATAGATATGGATGCAATGCAAAGAACTATTATAGAACTCAAAGACCACATGATATTGCCGGGAAAATGGAAAAGAGAAATACAATCTAGAACTGGTACTAGTAACACCACATCATCAGATGAGATGATTCAAAAATTATCCAACAAATTCATCACCTTCAAGAGGAAGCTTCCTAGATTTAATAATCCTTATCAACAAAGCTTACAAGAGTAGCCTGGGAGAAACAATGAAGGGAGGAATGTCAATGGAAAGACATTGCAGTTGACTGCTCTACCATAGAGGTTAGCTATAGAAGCTCCTCCTAAAAGGGGAAACATGTGTGCCTTCCATTTAACTATAGATCATGATAGAGAAATTTGTCCTGATGTAGCTTGTGCTTGGCAAATACATCAGATGGACAAATGGAATGCTGGAGTGTCTGGAGTTGAACCAGATTCATATTCACATGGCGACTCTGAAAACTTACATTTAGAATATGAATCAGATTCAGAACAAGGAGCAATGTGTTATGCTACCATAGACGAGACCTCCTATACAGTCTTAACCTAGAGTCAGAAAGATAAGGGCCCCACTTCCACATCTCCACCAATGAGGCATCTACTTCTAATTCTAAGGAGGTTGATCAAGGAGTAAGGATTCTACAACTAGGTAAGGAGAAAAACTCTTTTGACATTATTCAATTTTGTAGAGATTCCAGAATTCATATTTGCCCCATAGACTATCTTAAGTCTAATCTTGTAGAACTAAAAAAACTAGTAGATTACTGTAAAGAGGGGAATCAGAATGTAAATCAAAATGCTATGACTACCATAGAAAATAAGTCTATATTTGCAGACCCAATTGAACAAGGTGATCCATCTGTGTTGGCTACTTTCCCAGGCCAAAAGCCTGACCAATTCTATGTGTCATTGTATATTAACGGTTGCAAGTTAAGCAATTGCATAATAGACTCTGGAGCCTTAGACAATGTAATGCCATCGACTGTAGCTAAAGCCTTGGGAATTACCCTCACTAAATCCCATGGTAGGTGTTACTCTATGGATTCCAAACAAGTACCCCTAGTCGGGCAAATCAAAGATGCCCAAGTGGCTCTAGCAGCACATCCTAAGAAGAAAATGTTGTTAACAATACTTGTAAAGCTAGATTGGTCTCAAGCTCTAATCCCAGTAGGTAACAAAAAGATAAAGCTGGTCCCGAAAGAGAAAGCTAAGTTTACAATGGTGAAATATGATGACCCTAAATCCCAAATTCTATATCAGGAATTAGAATTTGGAAATTATATGTTGTTTACAGATGGTCATGACGAGGAAATTAAACTCGAGGAAGAAGAAGATCAGTTTTTCATCGAGGAAACACCATCAGAAATCTGGACCCTCAAATTCAACTGTAGTTGTGCATCATCAAGATCTGGTGCAGGCGTGGTCTTAATATCACTAGATGGAGTATGTGAGCCCATGGCTTATAAATTGGAGTTTAGGAACACTAAAAATAATACCGAGTATGAAGCCTTGCTGCTAGGAATAATTGTTGCAAAGGAGAAGGGGGTGAAAATATTGAGAGCCCGAGGTGACGCAGAGTTAATCGTGTGCCAAGTCAAGAATCAATACTCTATAAAAAATAATAGATTAAAAAATTATAAGAACAGAGTATGGGATGAAATAGAAGCATTGGATGCATTCTTTATTGAATATGTATCAAGAGAATTGAATTCTAAGGTAGACTCTTTAGCGGTGTCAGCCTCATTACTCCTCCCTCACCCAGAGTTCAAGGATAATAAATACCAAGTAGAGGTTGTGTATCGACCATCTGTGCCTGATAATGTAGAAGATTGGAAAGTGTTTGAAAATGAAAAGAGCCTCCTCCTCTTTTTTGAGAGCGGTGGAAACTTCCTTAAAGATGCTCCTGGTGATCATAAGGAAAATTGCCATGACAAAAGGAAGAAGGACAAGTCAGAGGTCATACAGTTGCAAGGCAATATCATCCCTCCCTACTTACTGACACTTGAAAAACACTTCAACTGAAATGATACTTTTGTTAAGAAAAAGAGAATTGAAAGAGGCCCTACCACTGGAAAGTATGAAGGAATTAATATCATAAGCGAAAAGGACCCCAAGATGATCAATATTGGGAAATGTTGCACTAAAGAAGAAAGGGAAGAGGCCAGGAAACTCTTCCTGGAATATCAAGATGTCTTCGCCTGGAGTTATGAAGATCTGAAAAGATTTATGAACGGTAAATTCAAACACTAGATTCCCTTAAAACTTGAGGCTACCTCGTTCAGGCAAAAACAAAGGAATTACAATCCCAAAGTTGTTGATGCAATATTTAGGGAAGTAGATAAAATGCTTAAAGCAATGATTATCTACCCTATTCATCACTCTACCCAGGTGGTGAATATAGTACCTATGAGGAAGAAGAATGGAGAAATAAGGATCTATGTAGACTTCAGGAATCTCAATCAGTCCTCTTTGAAAGACAACTACGCTCTTCCCAACATGGATCATCTATTGTAGACTGTAGCTGGAGCTGAGATGATGTCTATGTTAGATGACTTCTTAGGTACAACCAGATAGAAGTGAAGAAAGCAGACCAACATAAAACAACTTTCACTACTCCATGGGGCACTTTCACATATCACAAGATGCTATTTGGGTTGATCAATGTTGGAGCTACCTTTCAGAGAGGTATGGACCTTTCTTTCAGTGATATGAAGAAAAAAATAATGGGTATGTACCTGGATGATCTTACTTATTTTTCTAGAAAAAGAGTAGATCATATAAATTATTTGAGGAGAGTATTGCAAAGGTGTAGAGAGGATGGGATTTCACTAAATCCTAAAAAGTCACTTTTCTGTGTGACTGAAGGGAAATTGCTAGATAACATTGTTTCCCATGAAGGCATAAGAATTGATCCAAAAAGGGTGAGAGCAATCCAGCAATTGAGCTTACCTGTGAACAAAACTGGAGTGAAATCATTTTTCGGTCAGGTAAACTTTCTTAGGAGGTTCATTCCAGATTTCTCTGAGATTACCAAATGTATAGTGGACATGATGAAAGGAAATGTAAATTTTAAATGGATTGACTCTGGTAAGAAAGCTTTCAAAAGCATCAGGAATGCCATAGCCAATGCCTCAGTGTTATGTCATCTAGGTTACAAGAAGGATTTCATAATTTATTGCTATTCTACTGAACACACTCTATCAGTCATCCTCATGCAAGAGAACAAGGAAGGAGTTAAATCTCCTATCGCTTTTATGATCACACCTCTGAAAAATCATGAGCTGAGATACTCTCAGACTAAAAAACATGCTTTCACAGTAGTAAAAGCTTTAAATAATTTCAGATTCTACATTTTACACTCTCACTCTCTTGTATATGTGCCTGACATTGCAGTAAAAAGCATATTGACTCAACAGGATGTGGGATGTAATAACAGAGGAGCGTGGGTGGATAAAACTTAGGAATACGACATAGAAATCAAGCCCACTAAGCTTGTAAGAGGAAATGCACTATGCAAAGCGATGGCGGAAAAACAAGTGGATGAAGACCCTAAAAATACACAATTGGTCCTAGCAATAAGTATGCAATATCCCTGGTTTGAAAATATTGTGTATTTCTTGACATATGGTGAATGTCCTGAAGGAATGACTCCAAAGAAAAGAAGAGATCTAAAAAATAAATCTTCTAAATATATAATTTGGGAAGATAGATTGTATAAGAGATCTATATATGGAACTTTCCTCTGGTGTGTTGACAAACAACAACAAGAGAAGTTGTTGAGGGTGTTTCATGATGAAGCTTGTGGTAGAAATTTCTCTTCATCGGTTACTGATTTCAATATATTGAGATAGTGCTATTACTATCCATGAATGTTTAGAGATGCATATCATTGGGTAGCAAAATATGAGAAATATAAAATGTTTATTGGAAAACACAGTTGGCAGCACTACCCCTTAGACTAGTGATAATCGAAGGTCCTTTTCAACAGTGGGGTCTTGATTTTATTGGTCCTATAAATCCCACGTCTAGTGTAGGCCATACCTACATAATCACTATGACTGACTACTTCATGAAATGGGTGGAGGCGAAAGCAACCAAGAAAACTACTTCGGAGGTAGTATGTGAATTCATCAAAGAGAACATCTTGGTAAGGTTTGGTGTACCTATTAAGTTAGTTATGGATAATGTCGCATAATTTTCTTCTCAAGAAATCACCAAATTTTGTTTTGAATATGGTATTATGATCAGTCACTCATCTGACTATTTCCCTCAAGGAAATGGTCAAGCTGAGTCCAGTAACAAAAATATGGTGAGCATCATGAAAAAGCTTGTAGCAGACAACCAGAGAACTTGGCACAAGAAAATATATGAATCCCTCTGGGCAGACAAAGTGACTCCTAAAAGAGCCATTGGTGTATCCCCTTTTGAACTTGTCTATGGGATTGAAGCCATTCTTCCACTGCCACTAGAACTGGTGACTTGTAAACTGAGAACAACAGTAGAAGATGGTATATATGAAGATGGTTTAGAAAAGAGGATTTTGTACCTAAACAAACTTGAAGAAGAAAGAGAGAAAATGGTAGATCATATCACACATCATCAAATGCATGTGAAGAACTTTTTTGATAAAAAGAGAAGACCCCAAAAATTTATGGAGGGAGATATGGTGTTGTTGTGGGACAAGCGCAGGGCACCCAAATGCATGCATGGAAAATTTGAAACATTGTGGAAAGGACCCTTTAAGATCCATCAAGCATTTGAGAAGAATTATTTTAAGCTGACTTATCTAGATGGTGAAGCATTACCCCTAAAATACAATTATCAAGACTTGAAACTGTATCAGATCTAATTTTAAAATAGGTAACCCCTGTATTGTACAATAGTTACATTTAGTTCCTACTTTTGTTTTCTTTAGTTAGGTTTCCTTTCTATTTTCCTTTTTGTGTCTTTCTTTAGTTTTTTTGTGAGCTGCCTTTTTGTTGAGCTTTGTGAAACCAAATATTTGAGTTCCTTGCTTCGACATGTGAATGTCCAAGTCCCCAGATAGAGCCAGTTGTTGCCCCACTTTTGGTCTGCATATCTTTCAAACACAGTGGATGTTTGATGTGTAGTAGTGGTCTTGAAATATTCATGTAAGCCCTGAGTCTAAGTATAGATATCCTCTTAGGCTAGGAGGCCTTTATTGGATTCCCCTAAATTGCCTTCTCTTTTGTGAGTTAGGTGGGAATTGGTCTCTGAGATCGTGTTTCATTGGGTAAGTTAAGTTCCCAAATCTGGTAAAGGTCATGTTTCAAAGGATTCTAACATTGGTGTTATATGTAGCTGAATTTTTTGCCTTAAACATTCCCCTTGGCAGCATCGGCAAAAAATTGGTTTTGATCTTCTCCTTGGCGAAAAATCACCTGCAAAGTGCGTTTTTCACAACAAATAGAATTTAGAGTATCAGAGGTCAGTGGAAGTTGAAAATGAGAGATTTAAGAATATAAAAGCTTTGGGATTTCAGATCAAATATATTTCAGGCAAAATAAATTATTAAACAAGGAGGAATTCAAGAAGTAGGCTTACTGGTGGAAAAGTGGAAAATGGCTTCTTCGCTACTCCAACAGACGGGTTTCAACCTACGGGGTATGTTTTCTGCCAAACCATTAAAATGGAAGATTTTATTAGAATAATAGATCTCTTGAGTAATCCAAGGTATAAAGAAAGATAATGAAATCAAGACATTCCATTTTAGCATCTCAATGAGCTAAATTTATCCCTCAGTGGATTTTTGAGTAGAGAGTACTCCAAAGGCATCTCTCTGCCGAAAGGGAAGCAGAAAAAAGATTTTCTGCTAATTCTAGAAAGTTATTGTTATGGTTACTAAAGTGAAAGGATGTTTCTTAACAGCCCGTAGGGGTAAAGTAATTAATTCAAATAAAGCCATTTTACTCCATAACAAACTTTCTCATTAATGTCTTAGTATTTTCATTCATGTGGCACAGGAAGTCGATCGTTAAATGATAAGAATTCAAAAGTTGTAAAATTGGCAAAGTATTCCAGACAAGAGCTACCACCTGTTTAACGAATTGTCTGAATCTGAAGCTCTCGACTATAGTTATTCCCTACTCTTGTGTTCTTGAGAGGTATCCCTTATCCCAAGTCAGAATCAGTTGAAGTATGGCTACTAGATTTATAAAATTTGATGGGATGAATGGCATCACGTCTCATTGGCATAAAATTATGGACACATCCTTAAAGTTCTTTGATATGCAGAACTTTCAGAGCAGATTGAAGGCAGAACAAATGCACCTTGTTACTGAGAAGTTAAAAGAGAGTGGGTTAGTAGAAGCTGTCAGTTTTCCTGTTGTCATCCAAGCTGCTGAGCTTGTTCGAGAGTGCATAGCTCGATATAATCCAGATACCAAGTAGATCCTCTTGCCCAACGATATGATGCTTCTATCCATTGATCAAGATTCTGTCCAGAACTCCCTATGCATTCCAGAGTAGGCTGAATATTCAGAAATGACATATAGTTAGGCGGTTACTGAATATGGAGCAAAGAAGGCAGTGTGGAAAAAGGAAATAATGAAGTCATGATTTCAAGAGCTGAGGAGAGCCAAAGGAAAATTGTTGAAAACATTATATGACACGAACCTCAAGCCAAAAATTGTAGACATCTTGGTGCTTCTCCGTAGCATCCGAGGTGAGAGTGATGCACTAAAATTTGTTGAGCACTATTTCTTCTTACTCCAGGTGATCTGTTCTCAACACCATTTCATCGATTGGGCTCTTATGGTAAGAAAAAATCTCTCTAGTGCCCTATGTAGAGCTAAGATTTAGAATGAGTTCTACATGTCTTCAGTCCTTATATATATATATTGGCCACCATTCAAATTTCATCGGGCTTGCTAGATTAGAAGAGTTCCCAGATGATGTTAAAAGCTATGAATTTTCCCATGTCTACAATTACATAATAGTTATGCTAAATATCTTAGAGTTAATGATACATTCACAATGAGACTATGCAGGGAGCGACAAGGTTTCCCAAAAAGGAGATTTTCTCCTGAAGCCATGGCTTTTATAAACTAGTTTGGGTGCTTTTTCATTTAATTTGTGGATTTCTCATATATTTGTCTTGCTGGATTTGATGACTTCCCTTTGAAGTTGCCCAGATATCCCGATAATATGATTGTGTTGGTCAAGGTAATGAGGTAGGCACTCCAAGTGAACCTGATCTTTGATGATGCTAAGAAGAAGGGATATGACTTCCCGATGACTATTGGAGCTTAGAGTTGTGCATCCCGGTCTGAGGTAAAGAATATTCTGAAGACATTTTTGAAGAGATTCCAGTTGGAGACATATGATGTCTTGAGGCTGCAGTATGATCCTGTTAATTATGCCTGACATTCCTTTCAAATGATTCATGCAATTCATCATGTTGATGATGTTGAAGACTACTAGGCTAATTGCAAAGATGACTTGGATAGCCGAGAGAGATTCTATGCCAGGTTAACCATTGAACAAATCAAAAAGTTCAAAGTTAACATTGAAGTGGAGGGGTTGGAAGATGATGGTCAACATTTGCATGATAATACATATTTGGAGAAAATAAAGCCACTCCCTATAATATTTGAGCCCATGCTAGGGCAAGCCATTAACAACTTGGAAACCTTAATGGGTGGGATTTACTGAAGAACAGAGTAGTGGGTCGAATGGACTACATACAGAAGAAAGAGGTCAGAAAGGAAGCCTCCTTCTCAGTGAACCCCAACAAAAGATACTTTGAGCACTGCAACAACTACTTCAGTAATGATCCCAACTATGGCCAAAGGTTCATTTCAGCTAGCTGATGGAGGTGATGAGCCTCCTAAGAAAGAGGTCCAACCAAAGAAGACATGTGGAGAAGGCTCGCTTCTAGACATCAATTCGACAGAAGAAGTAGTTTTTATAGACCTGGCCAAGCCAATAGAAGAGCCCACTAAAGGTGTAGAACCTGAGAAATCATCTAAAGCTATTGATGTAGATACACAAGTTGACACTTTGGCCCAAGATAGTCCAAGACAAGGGTCCCCTATTGTAGTAGAGGTGGGTGAGGATACCTCCAATACCTCAACCATAGAATCAAATGAGAGGGTTGGGAAGCAACAAGAAGCTACTCAAGTCATTAGATTGGTATCCTCTTCTCCAACATAAATGAATCCATTTTCTTCTAGGCCTAAAGCTACTCCTCTAGTCATCAGGAAGTTGTTCATAGAAGAGTTGGTTTGTGCTTCCAAATTTACCAGTGTTGAATCCTAGATAGAACATACTCTAGAGCGTAAAAGGAAGAGAGCATAGGAAGGGACTTCTGGCAAAGGTACTCTCTCACAGACCTTGCAACCCAGCACCATAGTGGGTAAAGTGAAGAAAGTGAAGACAATGTCTACACTAGGTTGAGACCCTAAAATAGGGCATTTCACTATGGAGGTGGCCAAGCCTACAAAGGAAGGCAGAATCGAAGATATGAATGCCTCTAATTTTCAATTGCAGTCGTTTGACATGGGGCTTGCTTGGCATGACACCAAGGTAGACTGGTGGAAGTCCACCAATGTGGTAATAGAAGAGGAGCTTGAGGAGCTCAAAATTTCTAAAGTTCAACTTAAAGCAGAAGTAGTTGAGCTAGCTAATTTCATCAGATAGCTCATCACCCCGATAGCAAGTATTCCCGGTGCCTAGACCACTTTTGATCCCAGTGCTGCGGAGAACTAAGCCATCCTAGCCAATTTACAAGAGGAAAAACACTTCAGGAAGATTGGCAAGAGATGGATTGAGAGGCTTGAATCTAAGGGTCTGGTAGTTTTTGAACAACTAGGTAATTCTCTCTTAAGGCTGGAAACAAAGAGGAACAATATTGAAAAGAATTTGCAAACTCTCGCATCAGAAAGAGTGAGATGTCAAGAATGCATAGTGATGCTACATGTGGTGGTTAAAATGAAGACCAAGGAGGCACTAAAGGCCAATATATTACAGAAAGGAGATGAGCCTCTGATCAAATGGCTTCAAAGCCTAGAATTTAAGATCAAGATGATCATCCAAGCTAAAACAGGGTTGCAGCAAACAAATGTCAAGATCAAGGAAGAGCAGAGCAAAGATTTCAAACTTCTTCAAGGTCTGCACGCAGAATCACAGACAAGTGGTCAAGGAAAAGAAAGGATTGGATTGACTAGTATGCAAAAATCATTTTCTAATTATGTGCATAAGCTGGCATAACAGTCTTACACCCATTTGGACAAGGTGCCAGAACTTCAACAGTTGAGTGGATGCATCTATAAGGCCATGGAAGAGCTGAAGGATCGAGCAGATGCAATCAAGAGCCTGGCCAAAGAACATTCCAAGTGGCTCATCAGATATACTAATTTCCATATCAACAGGCACAAAGAGCTCATCCCAATCATCACAGCTATCACCGCCTATAGAGCTAAATTAGACAAGGGAAGTAAACCGAAGCTTAGGTAGATTCCCTCTTGTGCTAAATTTTGATAGTATTGTAACAGATAAACCTTGTTTATCATTTTTGATTGGAGAAGTGGAACCGTTTTGGTTACCCTTTTGTAACGGCCCAACTCTGGGACCCTATATGTACTATTTTCCAAATCAATGAAAAGGTCAGCTAAATTTTGGTGTGAAAGATAGCATTTTGCTGAGTCAAATTTGTATGTCTAAATGTAATTTCTTTAACTACTCCACTGCATTGCATTTATCTATCTATTAAATTTTAATGTTTCTTTGGAATTAGATTTATAGTTTGTGGTTGAACCAGAATTCTATATTATGATTTGATACAGTTAATTAGGGGGAAATCTTTTTTTATTCTAAGTCTAGGAGATGTCCTTGTGAAATAGATTGATTCATTGTCATTTCATCATTAAATCTCTAAGTCTTGCATTTGCATTTTCATTATCAGTTATTGTATTACCAGGTTTAAGGAGTCATATGATTAATGAAGCCTTGGAATTAGCTAAAGTTAGAATTGAATCTATCATGCCTGAGCTATTTCTTGTCTAGGTTTAGCTTGGTTTACCTCTTCTATTCTTGGGTAAGGAACAATCCCGTATTAGAGTAGGAAGGATCAATATTCATTGAAGATCATTTACTTAAGAGAGTTGTACCTTTAAATTTAGAGGGAAATTAGTTATTTAGTAACAATTTCCCAACTGTTGTATTCAATTGTTCTTAAATATTTGGGTATTCTAGAGTTAAAGCAAAAAGAACAATTTGTTTACCAACACACATCAATATGTCTCAAACCCTCATGGTGTAAGCATCCTAGTCATTGTTCAGACACAAGTTCATATGAGTATGAATGTGACTCCTTCTCAGAGCCTTCCACAGTTGACATGGATGTTGATGTCATCCACACTTATAGTTCTCAACCTGAGGTAGCCGACAAGTCACATCTAGGATTAGAGGATTTGAACCCACATGTTGCCTTAGTGGATGATTCTTCACTTGTTAGGATGAATTCTAATTTGGGTAGCTTAGAAGGGTACTTGACGGACTTCGACTCTTTGGTCACTAGAGATGATAGAATTCACATTTACTTCCTTGAACCAATCATTGACTTACCCCTTGTTCATCCTAACCTCATCGATTGGTCCCAACGCTATCAAGAGCCTGGGCTCTTAACATTTCAAAATGATTATGAGATAGCCTGTTACTTAAATGCTATTGAACCTGTAGTATTTTCCACCAGTGAACCAGCTACCAGCATGAATGAACCAGACATCAAGTACCTTAGTCACAAAATAAAAAGAAAAGAAAATCAAAAGAATAGGAGTTCTGATAGCGAAAACCACTGTGTGGCGGTGTCAGAACTTAAAAAAGTAAAAATAAATGATGTATCCAAGGGTGAAAACCTCTCTGAGGAGCCTAAGGATGAGGTATTTGATCATCTCCCTAGCTAATTTCAAGATAGATCTTTAGTGCTTATTGAACCAACAAAAGCTGTCAATTTGGGTATAGGTGAGGTTCTGTAGATCATACACTTGGCTGAATCCTTGTCACCACAAGAAAAAGAAGCTTACACTAAGTTCTTACAGAAAAAAAAGATCAACTTTGCATGGACTTATTCAAATATGCTAGGGTTGGACATTAATATTATCATGCATCACTTGTGCATAGCTCCAGGTGTCAAACTGGTTAAACAAAAATTGAGAAAGATGCATCCTCACATAGCTCTCGTAGCCAAAGCAGAATTATAGAAACTCCTTGGTGTAAGATTCATAAGAGCTATTGCCTATGTTGAATGGATATCAAACATTGTACCAGTTTCCAAACATGACAAATCCATTTGAATTTGCACAGATTTTAGAGATGTCAATAGAGCATGCCCAAAGGATGACTTTCCACTTCCTAATATAGACATGATAGTGGATATGAATGTGGGTTATGAAATTTATTCCTTTATGGATGGTTTTTTTGGGTAAAATAAGATTAAGATAGCTACTAAAGATCAAGAAAATACTGCATTCACTTGTGCATGGGGTATTTATTGTTGGAACATTATGCCTTTTGGATTAAAAAATGTAGGAGCCACCTATCAATGAGCTATGACAACCATTTTTCATGACATGATGCATAAAAAAATGGAAGATTATGTGGATGACACCTTGGCCAAGTCTCAGAAGAGAGATACACACTTAGATGATTTAGAAGTCATTCTAGATCGCATGGAACAATGTCAACTAAGGTTAAATCCTAAAAAGTATGCATTTGGAGTCACCTCTGGAAAATTTCTAGGATTCATCATTTTAGCAAGAGGAATAGAGGTAGACCCTAAAAAATTCCAAGCAATCATAGATATGCCACCTCCTAGAAACATTAGTCAAATGAGGAGTCTTCAAGGACATCTTCAATCCATAAGGAGATTCATTTCACAGTTGGCAGATAGAGCTCAACTCTTCAACAAGAACTTACACAAGGGATTCAAATGTGTTTGGAATGAGGATTTTCAAAAGAGCATAGATCAAATCAAGAACTACTTGGTGAATCCTTCCATTTTAATGCCTCCTATCCCAGGGAAACCACTTATTCTATACATTTCAGCGACATAATCTTCCTTGGGGGCATTACTATCTCAACTTGATGAAAATGGGAAAGAAGGAGGAATATACTATATTAGCTGCACTCTTGTTTCGTATGAGGTTAATTACACCAGCATTGAGAAATCTTGCCTTGCAGTTGTGTTTGCTTCCCAAAAGTTGTGAAATTACATGCTTGCGCACACTATACACCTCATAGAAAAAATAGATCCACTCAAGCATTTGCTAGGTAAGGTTTCCCTCATGGGTACACTTGCTAAATGGACGATGATCCTTTTAGGGTTTGACATAGAGTACATTGAGCGTAAAGAAATCAAAGGACAAGCTATAGCAGATCTATTGGCTGATTTCCCAATACAAGATAATGCACCTATTCAAGTTGACTTCCTAGATGAGCACCTCATATATATGACTGAAAGAATATGCAAGATGTTCTTTGATGGATCCTTCATGCAAAATGGTTTGGGAACTGGTGTGTTGTTTCTTTCTCCTCATGGGTACACGATTCCTAAGTCTTACAATTTATTGTTCCCATGTACAAAAAACATTGTTGAGTATGAAGCTTTAACAAATGGACTTAAGATGGCCATAGAATGAAGAATCAAAGAGTTACACATCTATGGGGATTCATAGCTGATAATCAACCAAGTTAATGATGAATATCAAACAAAAAATGAGAAAATGGTACCTTACAAGCAAATGGTTGATTCCTTGAAATGATACTTCACATATGTCACGTTTCAACAAATCCCTAGAGTAGAAAACAAAGCGGCTGATGCTATGGCTACACTTGCTTCACTCCTTTAGTTAGAGCAACATGAATCCATATTTGAATTCTTGGTGGAAGAACTACATCACCCTATCTATAACTCCCAAGAAAGTCATGTCATTTGTACCCTTGTTGGTTGTGAGTCATCCCGTTATGGTGCCATTTACTTAAACCTTCGTGATGGCAGTATATCTAAAACCTTTAACTGATCTGAATGCAAAAACCTTACCCAAAATGCCTCTGTCCATTCCCTTATCTCTGGTGATTTGTATAGGAGGGGTCTAGATGGAACACTTCTTAGATGCTTAGAAAAGGAAGAATTTTACCAAGAATTAGTTGACATCCATGAGGGCATCTGTAGGGGACATTCTAATGGTATTTCCATGGACCAAAGGTTGTTTAGGGTGGGGTACTATTGGCCTACAATGCAGATTGATGCAGTAGCTTTTGCAAAGTCATGTGAAAAGTGTCAAAAACATGGTAACTTGATACATGCTCTAGGCAGGGAGCTCATTCCTTCTATATCTCATTGGCCATTTCAGCACTGGGCCTTTGACCTTGTTGGGAAGATCCATCCCAACTCATCAAGTGGACACAAGTTTATTATCACTGCTACTGATTACTTCACTAAATGGGTAGAAGTTGTCCCACTTTCTGTTGCCTAACAACAGAGGCCAGTTCAAAAAAAAGGACCTTAAACAACTCTGCAAGAAATTCAAGATTAAATAACATTGGTCCTCCATTTACTTCCCGCAAGGAAATGGTCAAGCAGAGGCATCAAACAAAACCATTCTTAAAATCCTACATAGAACAGTCTGTAAGAATGGTAGAGATTGGCACTTGCAGATAAATTTGGATTTGTGGGCCTATAGAATGAGTATTTGTACTCCTAATGGGGCTACTCCTTTTTCCCTTTCATATGGCACTAAATCAATGTTACCTTTGGAGGTTGAGATTCCTTCACTTTGAGTTTCCCTCAAAGGCCTCATTACAGATGAAGACTACCGAGCCAAGAGACTTTAAGAGTTAGAACATCTTCATGAGAAACGTCAAGTGTCATTTGACCATATGAGGGTTTATCAAAAGCGCATGTCCAAAGCCTTCAACAAAAAGGTTCTCCCTAGAGAATTCCAAGTGGGAGACCTTGTCCTACGTGAAAATCCTAAGAATCAACATCATAGAGATCAAAAGGGAAAATTTGAACCTAATTGGCTTGGACCTTACATCATCACAATAGATTTTGGGTCAGGTGCTTATTTACTATCTACAACAAAGGGAGAGCATCTCCTTGATCCTATCAATGTCTTGCACCTGAAGAACTTCTATCCATGATGCCTATTCTGTCTGGGGGAACCCTTTCTACATACTTATTGATCCTGAAAAAATCCAAAAAAATGATATATTGTCAAAATTTCTAAAAATCAGAAAATGTCCTAAAAAAATGATCATCTTAGTGAAAACCTAGCAATAGGTGCTTTGATGTATCTCCAAACAAATTATATATTCCAAAAATAGAAAAAAAAATTAAAAAATTAAAAAATTAAAAAAAATAGAAAAAGCGCCTTGGTGAAAACGTTGAAATAGGTGCCTTGGTAGAAAAAAAATTGCAATAAAATCCAAGTGATGAAAACCTAGAAACAGGCGTTACTTGAGGCCTTTGCACCCATGTTTCTTAGCATGAGTCCTCGACACTTAGCCTTTCTCCATCATGCCTTGTCCTTGTTGCCTCAGTCTGGAATTGGTCTTTGTCTTTGTCTAGGAGGCATAACTGTGTTAGATTTGGTCTCTTGGATGTGTTAGTCTTTAGGACACCTCACAAATGGTGTTTTTCAACACCACCCAATCTGTATTTTTCAATACAACCCCTGACATCGAGTGTTTTTCAACACTTATCAATTTGGTCTTACCCAGTTTTATCATGTGATCTTACCTGCTTGCAAGGATTCCATCCTTATCCTTAGAACTCAGTATTAGTTAACACACTTAAATTTTTAAACACAACACTAAATTCCTGAGCTATGTCATGGTCTTTTCTTTGTGTGCTGACTATTATTGATTTTCGTTGAGTGTCCTTGTCTAATAAGTCTCTTTGGGATGCATAACTAGAGGACCTGGGGCATGGGGCATGTTTTTATTTGCTTTCTTCTTGTGGGTGTGGTCTTGAAACTCTTGAGTGTCTCTTGTTTTTCCCTTGAAACACTTAGGAGATTTGAGGCATTATCCTTGACTATTTTTTTGCACAACCGTTCTTCTGGTCATCTTGGCATCTATGCCTTGATGCGAGCATGGTTTTGCTACATGAGATTAGGTAAGCTAACATCGAAGTCATCTTGATCTTTATGTCTTTGATGCTTATGTTAGAATCTTTCCACATTCCAATCCAATATAAATCACATTCCTATCTTCATAGTTGTACTTGTGACTGGTGATGATTGTGTGATTTTTCGATTTTCGTTAATAATGGCCCAATGATGAAAATACGTTCCTTAACATTCTCTAATGAATGATGAACACAAAATCCCATGTTACAGTTGTTCTATTGCAAGTACACCTTTGCATTTTCATGTAGCTTGCATTGTTAGACTTCATGTTAATTTGCATTTTTAGGTTGCATTATGAGTTTGAGAGGGTTTTTCCTGCATCTTGCGTGTGGACTTTTAATCAACTGTGGTCATGTTTTGATCTTCATTTCCTTATCTTCTTTCGTGATCTCAATTGAAATTTTATATCTTAAACAATTGATTAATTTTGGGGCACTCTCTTTGTTGGCAAGTTGACTCCCAGGGAGAATATGACTTACTTTGTGTTGTCTTAATGGCAACAAAGTCATATGAAGTTTTGACAACAAACTTTGAAGTGGAAATTGACTAAGTATAGAAGACAAGACAAAATAGAGATATACAGATGATCAGAGCACTAGTGCACATGTAAGACTGATCTAAACTAAGCACCTTCAGAATTAAGCTCTATGATATGTTTTTGTGATTACCTTAGACACGCATGATCAGATAAGACAGTACGGATAAGTTACAGCAAGTTGAAGTACCTCTAACAGTTCAGGAAATAGAGTATAGAGCTGACCGCAGTTTTGGATCAGCGTATAACATTTTGTTTTGTAAAGGCTATGCGCCTATTATATTATGTTTGTAATCATATATCAATCACTCTTGTAATCACGCTTAAGCCAATTAGTTTGGAAGCGTTGTGTATATTGTTTTTGTGCCGACTAAGGTCTTGTTTCTAGTCGTGTCTATTCAGGCATGAAAATATATATATGATATGTAAAGTTGTATTAGAGTGTGTCAAAGAAATATGTAGAGAAAAGATATAAAAGAACAGTATAAGATGTTAGAATGAGATAAAGATCTTTAAGAGTATAAGAGCATCAATGCATAACCAGAACTAATCAGACAATTATGTCACATACAACAGTTCACTTTTGGATATAGTGTATATCTATTATCAAGGAGGTTGTAGCCTTCATCCTATTAAGCAGTGAGCTTTTGGACAGTGAGTCCTCACCCCTAACAGGGCTAATTGTAAAAGACTCCTAACAGGGTCAGACCCTTAACCAGGTCATTGTACTTGCATTGTAAACACTGCTCCTAACAGGGCAAAGGAACTTTAAAAGGTTCATTATATTAGTACAATATTTGCGGGTACTAATTCCCACTGGGGTTTTCCTTTGATCAAGGTTTCCCTGTAATCATATCATGTGTTATGTGTTCTTGTGTTAAGCTTCAAATGGTATAAATTTGATTTATGTTTAAAGTTGCTGAAATATAATAAATAGACAAACACTGATTCACCCCCCCCCCCCCTCTCAATGTTTCTAACAATTGGTATNCTGATTCCCCCCCCCCCCCCCTCTCAATGTTTCTAACAATTGGTATCAGAGCTTTGGTCCTCTAAAAGAAATTTTAACCACTTGAGGAGATCATGGATTCAGCAGAAGCAAAACATCTAAAAAAGAATCTTGAAGCAGCCCTTGAAGATCTTTACAGATCTGAAAAATAAAATGAGGAACTTAAACTAAAAGTTGATGGCTCTCAAATGCTTATCAAGAAATTAAGGAAAGATCTGAAAGATTGCTCTACTAATGATTTGGGAAAAATGGTCAAGAAGCTGAATGAAGAGAACATTTCTTTGAAAGATAAAATTGAAGATCTGAATGAACAACTTATAGATAGCCTATCATCCATTGAAGAAAAGACCAAAGAGAGTAAACAATTAGAAGATGAACTTATGCAAGCGAACTTGAAAATATTGGAATTAGGAAACATCAAGAAAAAGATAGAATCTGAACTAACAAAAGCAAAATACAAGATTGATAAACCACACACAAGTTCTGATCTAATTCAATCACAACTGTATGCACAAAAGTTAAAAGGTGATACCACTAGTATGGGATATAGTATAGCTCAAATTGAAATCAATTCAATGCAAGAAATAAATAAAGCACAAGAAGTATCTATAGAGTCAAAGAAAGAGGAGAATCTTACAGAGTCTAAAGCAGAATCACCCAAAAATGAAATCAAACAAGTTAACAGAACTTGTTATGCCTGTAATATGCATGGACATTTGGAAAGAGATTGTAAAATGGTAAGACCTTTCAATGGATATTGTTATTCATGCAACAAATTTGGTCACAAGGCTATTCATTGCAGAACAAATCAAACTAATCAGTCACAACAGAACCAAAGGAATCAGACTCAATACAATCAGAGAAATCAACCTTAAAGAATCTTGCAGAACATCACATGTCAGATATGTAATTACAATGGACACACAGCCAAGCAGTGCAACATGATGAATAACAACCTTAGACCTCCTATCATTTTTCACTCATGTGGAAAATCTGGACATATCTCAAGGTTTTGCAGGTCAAGAGCACAAAGACAAGAGAATCCTAAAAAATCTCTATTTGAAGAATTAGGAGAACTCAATTTTGTACAAGCTAAAGCTGATTTAGATAAAATATGGGTTGAAGTAAAGAAGGATAATGATGACAAGAAGGTAGTATATGCATCCATAGTGAATGCAACTTCTAGTTTTGGTTAGTCGACCATCATGGTCTTAGTGGGAGCTATTCTAGCTCTAAACCTGTGCGCGGCTAGTATACTCACCTCTGAGTATGCACCTATGGATTTATGTCTGTGATTACAAATTGAGGAAGTATGCATGCACGCATAACCAGTACTTCAACAAGAACTAAGTTCAAAACTCTCAATGGAAACTACGTATAGTAGCAAGCATTAAATGCAGTAACCTTTATATAAATCGGTAAATAATTGATTATCTTCACATTTACATTTGAGATCATAAAATTTGGAGAGCATAGGAGCATTGAGTATCAAAGCATTGAAGGATAACAGATTTGTTGGTTAAGTGAACAGATCAAAGTTGGAACAGAACCCTAGCTGTCGCGTCATTTCAGAATTGCATTGGAACCCTATTTAATCGAGAAACAAGTGAGTATGGCAACCCCTGTAGTCTTTGACATTGCTAAAAGGAAGAGATTTGTCTTTAAGAAGCATCCATTCAAGTCTATTCTAGATAGTATAGAAGGGGCATTCTCTAAGACTCCGCTAGGATTCATACATGTGGAAGACATTCGCGCTTACATCTACTACAAGAAGGAAACCGTTGGGGACAACAACATAGTAACTCTTATGGCTTCAATGATGAAACCATAATATTCATTCAAGGATGAATATGCGCATCTCACTGATAACCCTATCTTTGAGTATTCTAACATGCACAAGTTCTATGAGACAAAATGGGTTAAAATCTTGCTGAGCAAGATACATGATGACCTTTATTGGATTGGTGAAGCTCCTATCCGCATAACCTCAAACCTAATTCATGAAATGACTATACTTCCAAAGACTAGACCAGTTCTTCCCACTGGTAAGGATGTTAAAAAGAAGGTTGAACATGCATGCTTATCTAGAAGTGATAGGAGTGGGATGAGTGTTGATCCTATTAAGGATAATGACGTCAAACTCCTCACTATGATACTTGGATACAAGTTTCAGTAGGCAAGCAAACTGAATAGTGTGTCTGCAGCAACAGTTCTAGAAGCAATAAGAATGGTGAGAGATAACACTCAGTACAATCTCTATGAGATATTGTGTGCACAACTGATTGACAATATTAGAGCTATTAAACATGACAAGAGAAAGATATTCATATTTTGCTCCTTGATTATCTATCTATACTTTCACATTGTTGGTAAAGTTTCCAATCTTTACCTAGATAGGAGTAAACCCACTATGTCACAAATTTCACTAAAAGCTACATCAGAGAGTAGTGCAAAATATTCTATGGACATGGATATCAAAAGATTCAGAATTAAGATGTAGAAGAGGTTCAGGATACCTGAGAAGATAGTTGACAAATATAAAGACACTATATGCCTCATGGTGGAAATTGACTGTACTTGCATGGAGGCAATTGAACCAAGGACAAAATGGATTCATCCACTTGGCTATGAAGTTGAAGAATAGGTTTTGGAAGGGTATGCACAAGTTCTCCTATCTGCACCCAAGGACCCCAATGAACCTACATGGGGTACTTATAAAGAAAAGACAAATCAAGTTGATTATGTCTTGTACAGTGTAGACAACAAAAGGAAGGCATCAATGATTACTTCAAATATCCTAAAAGTTAATGGGGTTACACAAGAAGACCTAGATAGAGCTAGGGAAGCTAAGATTGCTAAAGAACTTGAGAAAACTCCTACAGAAGTGAAAATGGAAAAGTCTGATGATATTCCTAAGAAGAAGAAGAAGAAATATAATGAAGGTACATCTGCGCCATTAGCCACCATTGATCTATAATCTTCTCCACCTTCTGTACCCAGCAAGATGACTAGATGGAAGAAGAAAGTTACCACAAGTCATCCATCCTCAAGTACCACAAGGATCAAGGTAAAGAACACTCAAGCCCCTCCTGAGGTAGGATTTAGACCTAGTCTAACAGTCCTAAAGAAAAAAATTATTAATGAAGGAAGACTAGAATCTATCAAGAATGTCTATGAAAAATACCAAGAGATAGACAAATCAGAAATTCATTCTATGATCATATCTCACATGATTAAGTTCAAGAGGATAGTATTGGAACTTAAAACAGTCATACTAGACAAGGTATGGAACATACTTGATGTATGGAAAAGATAAGCAATTGAAGAGGATAAGAGGATAAGAGAAGAAACATTAGACAGTCTTCTCCCTATCTGCTCACATGATGAAAAAGACATCCTATTGGATTTAGTAAAACCTCATCTCATAACCAAAACAAGAATTCTCCATATCATGAACAAAGAGTATGAATTGGTAGGAAAAGAGACTGAAAAAAGAATTTTCCTAATTATTTATGGATAGACACATGTATCCAGCAATGACACCTACAGTTAAAGTAACTCCAATCCCTCCAAAATAAGATAAAGCACCAGAGACTTCTAATGCACCTATGAGAGTTCCATGGGATTTAGCGCCTAAATCTCCATCACCCTTAGTAATAGTAAAAGATTCAGATGAAAAAATTACAATCAATGATGTTGAGATATCAATGACAGCTTCAGATAATGACTTGGAAAGGTTTAAAGAAGCCTTTGTGAATACTGAAGAAATAGAGAAGGTATGCATTGATGACACTTCTTTGTAGCAAGAACAAGTTCCTGCAGAAGGAACAACAGGTCAAGATGAAGGGAATAATGATGAACTACCCTCTATGGAGATCCCAATGAAGACTGAACACATGGATGTTAATCAAAATACTATATTCACTCCTAGCAAACCAGTAACTTCATTGTTGTCAAGTTTAACCCCTAATTCAGCAAGCTTAGATGCATGGGGAGAAGAAGATTTTATTAAGATTAGTGTGCTAGCCATGGAGAAAGCCAAAGAAAAATAGGTTATGAGAAACCCTCTCTCTCTAGAAATAGTAAACATTCTAAATGATCTAGTGCCCGCAGATAAGAAAATGGCTAAGATTCAGTCAGTTGATGATGTTGACAGTATCTTGACAAGCTTCAAATCACATTTCACAAGTTTAGCAGACTCTGCTACTAAAATTGTAGAAGATGAGTACAAGAAGGAAAGATTAGATGAATTGAAAAATAATTTATCCTTAGATCTGAACTCATTGAAGATTGGTCAAACAATCTTGAAAGAACTAGCAGCTAAAGGCAGAAATGTAGTAGCAAACTGCATGGACAGAGTGAAATTCACCTCAGAGCACGTCAAAAAGATTGAGGAAGCTGACATCTTGGTTGAAAGTGTTAGAAAATAAATTGAAACATCCTTGAAATATATTAATGTATGCAACAATATCTATCAAGGGCAGTTAGATAAGATTTAAAAGGCTAAGTTGGAGATTTGCAAGATAAGGACATGGCGGACTCAACTAAGAAATGCACTTGCGCCCTCACTAGCTGTTCTGAATGAAAACATCAAATAGATTGATGCAACCATTGTCACCCATGATCAATCTCCCTACATGAATTTGATAAAAATGGAGAATCTTACATATGCTCTATGTGCCCATCTTCAGACTATAGATGCAATGAAGGCATTCTGGCAGCAAGAGATCAAAAATCTACAGATTTCTTATCCAGATGTATATTCAGAGTAAGTACTCATGGACCCAAAATTTTGACACCTTTTTCATTAATTTCAAAGGGGTATTAATTTATGTATGGGGAGTAGTGTACATATATGCAAAGAAATATGATATAGTATATGTTAAAGAAAGATGATATACAATTTTTTGGTGTTAGTCAATTTTGAGTAACTTGGCCACATTCCTTTGTTGCCATTAATGAAAAAGGGGGAGATTGTTGGAAAGTTGAATCCCAGGGATAATATGACTTATTTTGTGTTTTCATTATGGCAACAAAGTCATATGAAGTTTTGACAGCAAACTTTGAAGTGGAAATTGACTAAGTATAGAAGACAGGATAGAACAGAGATATACAGATGATCAGAGCACCAGCGCACGTGCGTACAACCAAACTAGACTAAGCACCTTTAGACTTAAGCTCTATGATATTATTTTTTGATTACCCTAGACATCCATGATCAAATAAGACAGTACAGATAAGTTACAGCAAGTTGAAGTACCTCTAGCAGTTCAGGAAATAGAGTACAGAGCTGACCTCAGTTTTGGATCAGCGTATAACATTTTGTTTTATAAAGGCTATGCACCTATTATATTATGTTTTTAATCATGTCTCAATCACTCTTATAATCACTCTTAAGCCAATTAGTTTGGAAGTGTTGTGTATATTGTTTTTGGGCTGACTAAGGTCTAGTTTCTAGTCGCGTCTATTCAGGCATGAAAATATATATATATGACATGTAAATTTGTATTAGAGTGTGTCAAAGAAATATGTAGAGCAGAGATATAAAAGAATAGTATAAGATGTTAGAATGAGATAAATCTCTTTAAGAGTATAAGAGCATCAGCACATAATCAAAACTGATCAGACAATTGTGTCACATACAACAGTTCACTTTTGGATATAGTGTATATCTATTATCAAGGAGGTTGTAGCCTTCATCCTATTAAGCAGTGAGCTTTTGGACAGTGATTCCTCACCCCTAATAGGACTAATTGTAAAAGACTCCTAATAGGGTCAGACCCTTAACCAGGTCATTGTACTTGCATTGTAAAGACTGTTCCTAACAGGGCGAAGGAACTTTAAAAGGTTCATTATATTAGTGCAATATTTGTGGGTACTAATTCCCACCGTGGTTTTCCTCTGATCAAGGTTTCCCCGTAATCATATCATGTGTTATGTGTTCTTGTGTTAAGCTTCAAATGATATAAATTTGATTTATGTTTAAAGTTGCTGAAATATAATAAATAGACAAACATTGATTCACCCCCCCTCTCAGTGTTTCTAACACTCTTTCTTAAGGTAAATTCTCTTTCTTCTCTCCATTTTTTTCCACCTCTTCCAAAATTCTATCTTCCATTCACTTTCACCCCACTTTTTTCTTCTAATTCACCCTTGGGGCATAATCTTTCATGCTTGATGATCTACCTTGGTTCTGTGATCCTTATATCTTTCATCTTACATCAAGAACCTTATCTTTAGTTTGATTTGATCAAACTTATCAAATTTTTTTCTCCTCTATCTCATTTCAATTTCAATCACGAGGGGGCAGTACCTATCAAACTTCAATCCTTGATTCAGATTTATCAATTGCTCCGCTTGGGGCAAACTTACTTGAGATTCTTATATTGGACATGTCAATTACCTATTTACAGAGGTGTTGACCTTGTCTTTTTCAAACAACCTATCTTTGTCCTAATGTGTTCCCGTCTGTCGATCACACGTCTGTGTTTTTTTGTGATCCCAAATCGATCTCACACTTCAACTGCATTCTTTGACGAAATGTGTTCCCATAAATATCACACATTAGTCAAAGATGGGCAAATGTTTGCACCCTAAAATGGTCGCCTAGACTATGGGCCCCCATTCTTCAATTTATCAAATGACAGAATCAATTTATCAAATTCTTGAATCAATGTCTTGCAATATTTTTAATTCAAATCAATTTCCTTGATCAAATCGTAATTAATTCAATTATTTCAATATTTCCTAAGGTTTGATCATTTTATCCATAATTATTTGATTAAAAGAAAACATCCCTTTTAATTAAATAAAATAATCTTATTTAATTAAAAGAAAACATTCCTTTTAATTAAATAAAATAATCTTATTTAAAAGAAAGTCCCTCTTCTAATTAAATAAATAAAATCCCCACTTAAAGCTCTCTTTTTGATGAAAAAAAGGAAATAAATCAAATAAAAAATAAATACAACTCCTTTTTCTCCACACATATTCCTAAGTGGTGGGCTTTTTCCTCTCACTTTCCTTTTAGAGATTTATCCTACATTGCTCTTGAGGATCCATTCCTCTCCACACTTTCCTTTATAAGGAGCCATCTCCTTCTCATTTTGTGAGATATCAAGTTTTCATGTTATTGTTATGCTGCAGGTTTGGAGAGCAATTTTGGAGGAGAGTTTGAGCACTTGAGCTTAAACATTGCAACTTGTCTTTTCTTGTCTTCTTCTCTCATGCATCCATGGAAATCCATTTAGATTACTCTTGCAATTTCATGTTAGATTAGATTCATATTTCATTTCATAGAATAATCTTGCATGCGTATTTCCTTTCATAGATTAATCTTGCATATTTCCTTCATAGATTAGTTTGAATATTTCCTTTCATGCATTTTTATCATATAGATTACTTTGCTTTCATGCATTGTTATCATATAGAATAGTTTCAATTTTCATTTACAATGCATATTTGATGATCATGGAGATTAGCATTCTTGCTCTTCCTCTTTTAATCTCTCATTTCATGGTGTACTTGCATGGGCATAAACTAGGTCTAAACTGAGGGCCTCCATCACAAACCCTTGCACTCCACGAATAAGGAGCTATGAGTCACCATTTGAGACCTCATTCTTGAGCAATATTAGATATAATGACTCATAGAAGTGTGTCAAAATTTTAGCACACAATATTAAGGATAAAGCAATAAAGTTAAGATCTATATAAAACCAAAATATTGCTACTATCTAATTCAGTCTTTCAAGAAATAAAATGACACCAATAAAATACAGCATCAATCTTCTCTTTATATCCCAGAGGAAAAATCCTTCTCATGGGAAAAGTATGTAAAGACCTTTTTCCAAGAAAGAGAAATTCAGTGTAGTTTCCTTATCTAATCATCATTTGATTTCCCAAAGAATGTTCTCTACTAACTTTCACAAAGTACTATCATTAGGGAGGTGCACAACTTTCAAGCTAGATTGTCTTCTGACTAATCACATGCCAACCAAGTGATCAAAGCCGCAAATCAAATGATCATTAATTATCTCCTTAAAGGACACAAGAAGTGGAGGAATAATGTGTATGTATAGGTATGGTAAGTGGCTATGAATGGCACTTCTTGATAAAACAACCTCCTACAAAGATCGCTAGCGCATTGGAAGGACAAGTGAGGAACCATAAAAAACTCTACATGAAGGAGATGAGGATCGCAAAAAGACCTAGGAAGGAAAAGAGCACTACGTGTCATCACCATAGACATTCCTGGGAAAAAAAAGATAAAGGTGCTATATGATGTATCTGGGTGGCATGTGGAAACTCCACTAGAAGAAAAATTGACTTAAAGGAGAAGGCATCTGCAATAAAAGAAAACCTTTCCATGTAAAAAAATAAAGATGAAAAGAATATTAGTTGGTGTATCATCTTAAATGGAAGCACTTCCATCTTGGTAGGTTTAGCACCCTCATTTAGTGCATTTACATGATAGATTTACATTTGAGATGCATTTGCACTTGGTAATTCTTCATTTCTAGGTGAAATTAGGGTTAGGATCCTGAGGATTCTCCTTTATTTCCTTCTTCATGGCTCTATTTTCTATGTAGGACCTATGTACTAGTCCTCCTAGCCTTCATTACACTTCTTCTAGGCCCATGTGCCCTTTTCCAGCACTATATTTTATTTTCCCATCATCCTAGGTCTCTAGCCGACCTAGAAACTTCACTGGCACTCTAAGTTTACCGGCCTAAAACCTTAGTTTAGGGTTGAGGTCGACCCTTACCTAGGTCAGGGTCAAGCTTGACCTTAACCTTTGTTAGGTTTTGGTTCCCACTTTCAATTTTGGATCATAGCGGGGCCCTAAATTCAAAATTGGCCCCCAGATCTGAATGCGGAAGGGTTTTTATTCAAAATTTAATTAATGCATTTCCTCTTTAGTTGGCTATTGTGATTGGACCATAATTTGAGGTGAAATTTGAATTAGGGGACCTCACATTTCCCTAGGAGTCTTACCTTGAAATCTCTATATAAGCACTCTCTTTTGCCTTCATTTGAGGATACCATGAGATGATAACATGAAAACATGATAACATGACATGATGATGATATGAGATGATGATGCAAAAATTCAAGAGGATGATATAGGAGGACAAGATATGATGATTCCTTGATGCAAAAAAGAATTTTGTGGACAAGTTATTGTGGACATTCATTGGAGCAAGAAAGATTTCTTCAATCCTTCCTTCTTCTTTTATCTAGTATTCCCAACATTCAAGCATTCAAAATATACAATCATGGGGTAGCAACTACAAATTATGAGTTTGGTAGGAGTACTTTAGCCTCGGGGGCTTGGTATGCTTTGTTTATCATATTCAAATATATGTATTGCTCTCTCATTTCAATTCATGCTAGGGTTTCAATCTAGAGGATTAGATCTTGGCATTGCAAATTCAAAGCTCTTCCTACGAGCAACACACACACATATTCTATTACATTTAGCTATTCGTGGAGGTGGAAATCACCAAAATAGGGGTTTGACTAAGGAAAAACCCTATATAGATACTCCAAAACACCATTTTCAGATATCTACAGTTGTTGTTTCAAGATTTGCAGAGCATATTTGGATACCCTTTTCGACAAACTTTCAAGATCCGTGAATAGAATTTTTGTCAGAGTAGTGCAAGTCAAGGTCGACATAAAGGGGCACAATTGTGCCCCCATATTTGGGTCAAGGTCGACCTATCTCAGAAAAGAAAAATATTTCTGGGTTTTCTCTGTCTCTGTGTTTCTGTTCCAAATCCAATTGCAAAATTTCTAGAAACTTGATACAGGAATCAAAAAATAGGTATTTATGTTAGGAATAAGGTGTCTCAACCTTGGATAATTCCTATTCTTATTATTTGTTTTGTAAAATGTATTTCTTGCAAATAATGTTGATGTGTCGGCATCTTGAATTGTGTGTAAGGAGATCATGG
>MU223385.1:1993320-2026317 GCA_018584345.1 Thuja plicata
TGTGGTTGCAATATCTTTGTTAAAGTAGTTAATGAATCTGTAATTGTAAGGATTGAAAAGAATTTGCACAATACTTTCCTATAGAGATTAGCGTAGGAAGCTGTTTCCGCACCTGAGTTTCCTTACAATTTCCAGATTTGCTATGTTATGAGGTATGTATTTCATTCTATCTTATTTCATTATTCTTTGCAAACATTTCTAGATTTATATTCCTTATCATTAGAATTAAATGTATGTGGTTAATAGAGGCATAGGGTCTCTTTTATGTGCAATCCCCCATTATTCTAAACCCTATCCATATTTCACACTATACATTTTGGTGAACCTGTTTACGACAACTCTTTCTTTTTGGTGTTAGATTTGCATTTTATGTTAGATCTTACATGCATATAAAATTAGATTTCTTTTATTCTCTTGCACTTATATTTCAAAAATAAAAATTAAAAAAAATCACAAAATTTCTTTAAAAATACAAAAACATTTACATTTTTCATGTTTGTAGTGTTACTTTGTGTTCAACATGTATGATTTTTGTTTTGAATACTTTGATGAGGATTTTATTGTAAAATAGGATAGATCCCCTAATGAGGTACATGGAAGTGAGGATGAAAATAGTTCGAATAAGATCTCAATTGATCCTATTCCTATTTCATCCTCCTCTACAACCTCTTCCATTGACCTTTACCATAGGGTGTGTGTATGGTTACCTTCATGTTCCACTATTTGCAACATTGATGCACCTAGAATATTATATCCTAAACCTTTGTTGGTGGTAAAAGGATGTCCTTGAATAATAATTAAGGGTAAACCTAGAGATCCTTTGGATTTCTTTGATAACTTATCGCACACATAATAACCCTTAGCCTACTATTCTAGTTTCTTTACCTCCTTCTCAACCTATGCTTCCTCAAGCACCTAGGTTGCCATGTTCCTTTAAGGAGTATGACTTAGTTGAACAATTGCGTGCTACTCCCGCTAAGATATCTTTATGGGAATTGCTCTAAACTTCCCTGACATATCATGAGGCATTGCAAAAGGATTTATCTACCCTTCTTGCTTCGCCTCCTAACCAAGAGAATATTAATTCCTTTTTGGAGTGCATGCATACTATGCCTTCTATACCTCCTATTGTTTTTACCAATGATGATTTACCTTCTGTTGAGGTGCATAATCAATATGATGCTCTTATGGTTGTTGTTTCTATTAATCAGAGTATCATTCATAGAACATTAATTGGCAAGGGATATGGGCTTAATATTTGTAGCATGGATATGATTAAGGCAATTAAGGCTGATCTTACAACTATTCAACTTGATAATGTCCCTATTCGTGGATTTGATAATATTACAAAGAGAACTTTGGGCATTATTACGCTACCTGTTAAGGTTGGTCCGGTTATTCTCAATACACCTATTCATGTTATGCCTGGACCTCTCAATTATAACCTTCTTTTAGGTAGACCTTGGTTATATAATATGCATGTAGTTCCTTCTACTCTTCATCACAAGGTTAGGTTCATTTATAACAATTTGATGTATACGCTACATACGGATGATGCTTTGAATCCTTGCTTAAATGCGGAATATGCTAAATTTTTTGAACCTCTTCAACCAAGTAAAGAACCTGAAAGGCCACTTGAGATTAAACAAACTGAAGCTCCGTCTTCTTCTTTAACTTGGGATGATTGGGGAACATTGGAGTTTAATCCTTCTTTTATTGTAGAATATAAAGTTTCTGATTTGGAATTAATGAAACAACAAAGTGGGTTTGAAAAACAAGTTTTTACTCCTTCCCCAATTTCTGCGGAATTAAAAAGTAACTTTGTTGTTGCCTCAATTGATGAAAAAATTGAAATAATAAAACCTGATTTCTATGACATTGTGACATATGCGGCTCCTTTGACTCAATCTGATATGGTCGATATATATGGTTCTGGTTATCATCTGCTCAAGAAATTAGAATTTAATGGGAAAGGATGTGGTAAATATGAACAAGGTATACAAGTACCTTTTGGACAACAAAATTTATGATTATACATATGGATTGGGGTTCGATCCCTACAAATAACCATCATCTTTTCCTCTCAATGTTAATCATATATGTGGTGGACATTTGAAGTTGGTTAACCCACTCCTCCTCGACATGGATCAAAAACCTATCTTTGATGTTTTTTCCCAAAGATGAAGCCTTAGCAAAAAATTTAGGAGCTTATGAGGATCTACCTATGTTTCATCATAAAATAAGGAAGCCCTATTGTCTAAATACATAAGCTTATTTTGGAGAACATGATGAACATGATATTTCTCCTTAACCAATGGATTCTCTGATACAAAGTAATTCACTAATAATTGAGACTATTGAGGTTTAAGTGGATGCAAATGACTCTGAGAAGATGATAAAAATTGGGAAGTGTTTGAATCAAGATGAACGTGATCAGTTGGTTTCCCTTTTACTTGAACTTAAGGATATTTTTTCTTGGACATATTCGGATATGCTGGGTATAGATCCTAAGATTGTTACTCACAATATTGTTCTCAAACCAAATGCTAAACCTGTGAAGCAGAAAATCTAAAAGATGAATCCAAGAATTGCCTTATTAGTTAAGGCTAAAATTCAAAAATTATTGGATGTTGGATTCATCCGCTCTATTGATTACTCAGATTAGATTTAAAACATTGTGGTCATTTCAAAAGGAGAAAATAAGATAAGAATGTGTATTTACTTCTGAGATTTAAATAAGGCATCCTTAAAAGATGATTTCCCGTTACCTAATATTGATATGATTGTGGATTCAATAGCGAGTCATGCTCTATTATTTTTCATGGATGGATTTTTGGGCTATAATCAAATCTTTATTCCTATTGAAGATCAACTTAAGACCACATTTATAACACCTTGGGGAACATTTTGTTGGGTCATGATGCCTTTTGAATTAAGAAATGCGGTAGCAACTTATCAGCGAGCCATGACTTTGATTTTTTGTGATTACACTCATAAGATTCTTAAGGATTATGTGGATGATATCTTGGCAAAATCTATACAAAGAGGAGTTCATGTTAGTATTTTATGACAAATATTTGAAAGAATTAGAAGTTACAATATGAGATTGAATCCTAAGAAATGTGCCTTTGGAGTTGATTCCGGTAAATTATTGGGGTTTATAATCTCTAAGAAAGGCATAGAGGTAGATACTGAGAATATTAATGCTATTGTTAACATGTGTCATCCTAAGAACATTTCTCAGTTACAAAGTTTACAAGAAAAAATCCAAGCTATTCATCGCTTTGTTTCCAACTTAGCTGATAGATCTGTCCCTTTTACTTCCTTGCTTAGAAAGAATACCACTTTCTCTTGGAATGAGGAATGTAAACAATCATTTGAGAAATTTAAGGAGTATCTCGCCAATCCTCCTATTTTGCAACTTGCTCAATTTGATAAACCCTTTTATCTCTATACTTCAGCCACTCTGAATGTGGTGAGTGCGTTGTTGGATCAACACGATAGTGAAGGTAAGGAAAGACCTGTGTACTACATTAGTCAGAATTTACTTGATTATGAAACAAGATATACATATATGGAAAAACAATGCTTAGCTTTAGTTTATGCTTGTCAGAAACTCAAGCATTATCTATTAAATGTTGAAGTCAATGTGATTGTTAAATTTGATCCTTTGAAACATATTTTCTCAAAGACTGATCTCTCTGGCCATCTTGCAAAGTGGGTGATGTTACTTACGAAATTGGATCTTAATTTTATTTCTCAAAATTAAATTAAAGGACAAGATTTAACAGGTTATTTAGCTGAAGCTCCTTGTCCTCATTCTGATACATGCTTTACTTCAATAGAATTCCCCGATGAAAACATTTTAGCTATTAAACAGGATGATGTTTGGGAATTATATTTTGATGGATCTAGATGTAAGACAAGTTCTAGTGTTGGCATTTTCTTGATCCCTCCTACAAAAAAATGATCCCTATGTCATATAAATTGAGTTTTCCTTGTACTAACAATATTGCGGAGTATGAAGCTCTTATAGCTGGCTTACGAGTAGCTTCACCCCTTAACATTAAAAACTTGGAAATTGATGGAGATTTACAATTGATTGTGGAATAGATTAAAGGAGGTTATCAAACTAAGAATTCTAAAATGACACAATATATAGATTTGGCTCTTTATGTTCTTTCACAATTCTCTTCTTATACGATTCAAACTTTACCTAGGAAAGATAATCGACATGCAGATGCCATAGAAAACACAACTTCTTTGGTTTGTCTTGAGAATAATGTTGAAGAATTTCAATTTACTATACATACTCTTAAAAACCCTGCAATTTCCAATAAGGTTACCTCTGATTGTTTCAATTTGCATTTGGATGAATGCTATTCTCATATCTTTGAATTTTTTAAAGATGGAACTTTTCCTGAATCAGAAACAAGGAATATGCGTAATCATATTAGGAAGCTTGCAACACGTTATATAATTTTAGGAGATACACTTTACAAACTCTCTTGTGATGGTTTTCTATTAAGATGTCTTGGTAGAACCAAAATTCCAATAGCTTGACAGAAGCTCATTATGTTTCTCTTGGGGGACATTTTGGCAGAAAATATTTAGTCAATAAACTTCTTAGAATGGGATATTATTGGAAAAAATGGAACAAGGTTCTTTCATGTTTGTTAAGAAGTGTCCTCAATGTCAGCAACATAGTAATTTGATTCATGCTCCTACTCGTGAGCTTCATAATCAAGTTTCTATATGGCCTTTTAGTATTTGGGGTTTTGATCTTATTGGAAAAATCTCACCGGCTTCTTCTCAAGGACATACATACATCCTAGCGGATACAGATTAATTTATGAAGTGGGTGGAAGTTTTCCATCTTCATTCAACTACTATGGATGTTATTTGTGATTTCATTCTTAACAATATTATAACACAATTTGGTATTCCTTTGATGATAGTTTCAGATAATGGTACCTCTTTCAAGAATAAAGAAGTCATGAAATTATTGGAGAAATATCAAATTTAGCATAGATTTTTGACTCCCTATTATCCTCAATCTAATGGTCAAGCTGAAGCATCAAATAAAGTCATTGAAAAAATTCTGAGGAAAATAGCTAATAAGCATGTGAAAGATTGACATACCCAACTTACCTATGCTTTATGGGCTTATAAGACTAGTGTTTGTACTGCCTTGGGTACTTCTCCTTATAATATTGTCTATGGTACTGATGCTATTATGCCTTTAGAATTGGAAATACCTTCTTTACATGTTTCATTTCATGGGATAATTGACAAAGATACATTTCGAGAACAACAATTACAGGAATTAGAAATGTTGGATGAACAACGAATAAATGCTTTGGAACATATATAGGCTTATCATAAATCACTTCAGAAGTAGTATAATCATAAGGTAATTAAATGATCATTTGCAGTGGGTGATTTAGTACTATATGAGAATCAAAGAAATGTGAATGCTTTACCTGGTGAAAAAGGAAAGTTTAGCCCTAATTCGCTTTGACCTTTTGTTGTAATTGAGGACTTTGGTTCAGGTGCTTACAAAATTACTGATATGGATGGTGTGCCTTTTAAGGAAACTATCAATATTATGCATCTAAAATTTTATTATCCCTAGTAAATCATTCTTTCCTTGTGTATTAATGTATTCCTTATAAAATAGTTATGTTTATAAGTTATGTGATTTTAGTGGATTACATTTGAATACATTTATACATGTTCTTTCTTTTTGTTAGGTTTTATGTTATTGGTGAAAATATAGTAATCAATCACAGAACTAACTAGCAAAGAGATTTTTTCATCTATATATAATTATGTTCCTTTTTTTTAGTTTGATACATATATGGCACAATGCCCTATCTATCACTCTCTCTATCCCTATGCTCTGATGGTCGATGGCTCCCAGATCTCTCTAATCTATGAGGTGAAGATGAAGATCTCTATATGGTATTCTGCAAGTGTCTCCTTGATATGCTAAGATCATATACACACTCTTGTGATCTCCATAGGTCAGCCACCAGCCTCTCCTCTCTCTCTCTCTCTACATAACCTCAGCTCTCGCTAGACACAAGCAAAGATGTATGCATGCCTATCGGGATCTTTGTGACCAATGGGGAACTCTTGCTCGCTGGATGGTAGTTAGTAGGATGGGAATGTATCCTTCAGGACCTTGGATACAAAGCTCCTCCACTCCCCTACACTGGCTAGAAAATTAAAATATATTTATCTTTTGGTACTTTTTCTTCAAAAAATAAGTTAAATATTAAAATAAAATACATTTTTTATACCTGGATCTCCCTCCTAGGTATCACTGAAGGGTCTGTATGGTGGGGGAATGGAGTGACTACTCTCTACATGCTCAATACATCTAGGTCTCGAAGGTGGTGTCTTTGTATGGGCATGTGGAGGTCGTTGTGATCTCAGTGGTGTTGCATGAACAAAATGCTCATCCGCACCGATACTATCATCTAGGGGTATCATGTCTGTCTCTCCTCTACTCTATCCTCCTCCATGGGATCTCCCTCAGAGGTGGGATCCTCCTTGTCTATATGATCCTCCTCCTACCCTAGTACACTACTATCTTGGTGTGTCCTCTTTGAAAGGCCTAGATCACCTGTGGGATAGTCATCGGGGAAGATGGGGTGGGTTCCCTGCAGACTCCAGTATTTGATGTAGTCCCTGTTGATGCATGAATAGGCCAAATTAGGGGCTACCTCTATATCCTCTCTCTTTTCTATATCATTTTCTATGATGTCCGTTGCTAATGTTTGATGTATAGAATCGGGTCTCTGATAGTATCTTGTCAGATGTGCAAATTGAGGTACTACTCTGGGGACCCCCTATATAAGACCAAACTATCTCATCGCTCTATCATAGTACTACAACATTACTATGTGACTAGAATGACCCTCTAGCATCTTGTTTTGTTGTGAGTGTCTCATCTGATGTCATGTATCCGACCACTCTATCATGCGACAATATGGTCTCCATATCACATCTATGTCTGGGACACAGTCTAGACATACCCTCCAATAGAGGATATCTTTGTGTTGCCAAAGATCTCCCAGTGGATAAGAAAAGGATCTAGGTGTGCCCACATCTACCATCACAGGAACATCCTGTGGTCATGTACATGTGAAATGTTCGAACAGCCAAATTTGTAATAGTGTGCATACCATGAGACTCTCTTGCTGATATCTCACCAACTGACATAACTCATGGTATAGATGGGCTAGCATGTTGAAGCCCACACAAAGATGGTCATATCACTCTCCATCCTGCATACAAGATGGGTAAAAGGTGCTAAAAATATTGTACCCTTTGTCTTGGGTACTACAACCAAAGAAAGTATACACAACATAACCCTCCATACCAAGAGTGTTGGACTTGCCAGTATGGCTGATAGGGTGATATAGTCTGCTCAGGTTTGCATTTGTGGAACCCATCCTAGGCAATACTATGCATCTGCATGAATATCCTTAGAACCCTGTTGTACTCTTAGTTTGATGGGATCACCCCAAACTGGAAGTTGCAAGATCCTGTATACATCCTCCAGTGTCATTGTTTTCTCTCTTGAGGGAAGATGAAAGGAACATGTGTCCTCATCCCACCTCTATATAAGAGATGATATCATGGCTCGGTGGAATCTCATATGTGGTAGGACTATTACCTAGTACAATCCTATGTCTCTTGGTAGTTTTGTCTCATCCTCATTTATCTTAGATAGATTCTCTCTGATGATCAATAGTGGCCCTCCAAAGAGGTGCTCTCGAAGATGAACCAGGTCATTTAAGCACAAAACAACATCATATCATAGCTATAGAACCATAAAAATGTATATCCAACTTGACTAGGTCAAATTAGATCTTTTTTAGGTCGAGGTCAATCTTCCTGGGTCAAGATCAACCTTCTTGGGTCAAGGTCAACCTTCCTGGGTCAAGGTCAACCTTCCTGGGTCGGGATCGACCTCACTCCAGAAAAGGTGTGGACCTTCCCAATTTGTGTCGATGTTAAAGGGTCAAGGTCGACATAAATGGGTTAGGGTCAACCTTTAAGGGTCAGGGTCGACCTTGCCTATAAAAATAGGAATTTGAGATTAGAGATATCAAAAATAGTGAACTTACCTCTGGAAGTGATTGTCCTGTGGCCATACACTATCTTAGGAGCTCCATTCATGTGGCTCAAAGTTCCTCTCTGCTCGGCATCCTTCTTTCTCTCTTAAACTCTGCAAATGGTAAGAATGAGGATGTATGTGAACTCTTCCCTTATTTATAGATATAAATTAGGGTTTTGTTAGGATTTATTTAGGTTAAATTCAAATTTCCCTTCATATGCTTTTAAATAGACATTCACTCTTTTCATCATAGCTTGAGTTATGTAGCTCTGTTTTAAGTGTTTTCTACGACGTTGGAATCTTGATTCAAATACATAACTCCTTGAAAGAATTTAGGAAGGTTAGGAATCCTTATAATTGGTTTAGGAAAATCTTTTTCAACAAATTGCATATCCAGTGTATAGGGCTATCCTTATCACCCTGTTTCACCCTTCAAAAGTAGTCAGCCAAAATAGGGGGCATAAGGGGCTCTCTGCACTTCTTAATTTCATCTTAGTACATATTAGGTGATTTATGGATTTTTATTAACCTTGTGTTTTTTAGGTTGTGGATACTAATGGTTTCTTGCAGGATCTCTACATTGAGGACTTGGTTATATCCTTTTTATTTATTATGATATTTTCTTACTTTAGCTTGCATATTCACGTAGTGTCATATCTAAGCTAATGTGGGGGATAAATGTATCATCTTAAAATGGAATCACTTCCATCTTGGTAGGTTTAACACCCTCATTTAGTGCATTTACATGATAGGTTTTCATTTAGGATGCATCTGCACTTGGTAACTCTTCATTTCTAGGTGAAATTAGGATTAGGATCCTGAGGATTCTCCTTGATTTCCTTCTTCATGGCTCTATTTTCTAGGTATTACCTATGTACTAGTCCTCCTAGCCTTCATTAGACTTCTTCTAGGCCCTTGTTCCCTTTTCCAACACTATGTTATGTTTTCCCATCATCCTAGGTCTCTAGCTGACCTAGAAACTTCATTGGCACTCTAAGTTGTCTAACCTAACACCTCACATCAGGGTTGAGGTCGACCCTGACCTAGGTTAGGTTTGAGGTCAAACCTGACCTAGGTTAGTGTTGAGGTTGACCTTGACCTTTGTCAGGTTTTGGTTTTCACTTTCAATTTTGGATCATAGTAGGGCCCTAAATTCAAAATTGGCCACTGGATCTGAATGCGGAAGGGTTTTTATTCAAAATTTAATTAATGAATTTCCTCCTTAGTTGTCTATTCTGAATGGACCATAATTTGAGGTGAAATTTTAATTAGGGGCCCTCACATTTCCCTAGGAGGCTTACCTTGAAATCTCTATATAAGTACTCTCTTTTGCCTTCATTTGAGGATACCATAAGATGATAACATGAGAACATGATAACATGACTTGATGATGATATGAGATGATGATGCAAAAATGCAAGAGGATGATATAGGAGGACAAGATGTGATGATGCCTTGATGCAATCAAGCATTTTGTGGACAAGTTATTGTGGACATTCATTGGAGCAAGAAAGAGTTCTTCAATCCTTCCTTCTTCTTTGGTCTATTATTCCCAACATTCAAGCATTCAAAAGATACAATCATGGGGTAGCAACTACATATTGTGAGTTTGGTAGTACTTTAGCCTTGGGGGCTTGGTATGCTTTCTTTATCATATTCAAATCTATACATTTCCCTCTCATTTCAATTCATGTTAGGGTTTCAATATAGAGGATTAGATCTTGGCATTGCACATTCAAAGCTCTTCCTACGAGCAAGACACACACATATTCTATTACATTCGGCTATTCATGGAGGTGGAAATCACCAAAATGGGGGTTTGACTCAGGCAAAACCCTATATAGCCACCCCAAAACACCATTTTCAAATATCTAAAGTCGTTGTTTTGAGAGTTACAGAGCAGATTTGGATACCCTTTTCGGCAAACTTTCAAGATCTGCTAATAGAATTTCCGTCGGAGCATTATAGGTCAAGTTTGACATAAAGGGGCACCTTTGCGCCCCTATATTTGGGTCAAGGTCGACCTAACTTAGAAAATAAAAATATTTATGGGTTTTCTCCGTCTCTGTGTTTCTGTTCCAAATCTGGTTGCAGAATTTCTAGAAACTTGATATAGGCATCAGAAAATAGGTATTTCCAGATCTACTATGTTATGAGGTATGTATTTCATTCTATCTGATTTCATTATTCTTTGCAAACATTTCCATATTTATATTCCTTAATATTAGAATTAAATTTATGTGGTTAATAGAGGCATAAGGTATCTTTTATGTGCAATCCCCCATTGTTTTAAACCCTATCCATATTTCACACTATACAATTAGAGCTTATTATAAGGTATTAGGCTCACACAACTTATCATGGTATAATATATATAAATCTTGGTGAATTTGGGGACCTTCACCTGCAAAGAGATGAACTTAGAATCATTGGAAAAAATTAAAAAAATTGGCACTAGAGATGAGAGTTGATTATAAATTTGTTATGGAGGCCTGGAGAGGAGTTCATTCTACCTCAAATGATTGATCCACAGCCAACAAGAAACCAATATCTTGGTCAAGCTCAAACATCTCCTTGAAATAAATATTAGTCAACACACCCAAGGCAGACTCCATATTGAGATTCAGCTTGAATAGGGGCCACACAATATTTTAAATTTTAGATATACTTTGAAACAAGCTTAAACCTTGGAAAAATAATTGATCCTATTGCTTTGCATATAGGAGTTTCTTGATGCATGCTTTGTTGATCACTCTCCCATCTCCAAGGAAAAGGGTTGGGATTCCTTATTGCATGAGATTTTCAAAATAACTTTTCATCCTTGTCACCTTGACTCCATAGGCATGAAGGCATTCCATTTTTGTGCAGTGCAACTCTATGTTGAGAAATATAATCATTTTCCTTCATTGTTTTAAAAGTATCATATGTAGATATTAACAAATTTTCAATTAGAATCCTTGACTCATCCTCCATTGGGGTAACTACCTTCAAATCTTGGTGAAATAATGCACCTATATCTATACTCAATTTATGAGCATCATTAATGAGCCTTAGAGAAGATGCTAGTGAGGCCATTCAATTTTTTATATTTTCCCAAAAGGAATGTACCATTGCTATAAAATTAGGAGGAAATATCCCCATGTTTACTAGGTAGGTGCATTAGCAAGTAGATGTTACAGTTTCGGGTCCTTATCAGTGATCTCATCTTGTAGGCTATTGATGCTTGTTGAAGCATCTGATTGGTGTCTGCACAATCACTCAAAATTTTGATTGTTCATTCATAATGGAACCTCGATTTATTTATTTATGTATACTTTTGTATCCAAAGACTGTTGGACCTCTCAAAGCCTTTACTAGAAAGTGGATTCTCTCCTCTTGAAATCTTGTTGTTTCAGTGATAGCTATTGATTTATAGATTGGATCAAGTTTTCATTTCCCTTTTCTTATTTTTGGTATCTTCATGTGTCAGGAAATCATTCAAACCCTTTTGAGTGTTGCTTCCATGGGCCTCCTTTTAATATCTTCTATGATGCTGACAACATATTGTTGGATTTGGGCCAACCCCTCTTCTCTCACTCGCAGGGTAGCACCAAGATCATTATTTTCTCTCTGAAGATTGGTAGTAGTTTCTCTCTGGGCTCTGATATCTTCACAAATTTCTTGTATTTAGGAGTTTTTGTTGTCATCTTTCTTTCAATAGTTTCCATTTCATCCTTTAGAATTAGGATTTCCTTTTGAATTTTTTCTTTTTCCGTCCATTTTACAAAAAGGGAAGCAACACCCTTTTCTTATTTTTCTTTCCTAAGTCCATAATTTTCTTCTACATGCCCCCTTAATCTAGCTTTAATCCTATCTACATTGAGAATCATTATCTAGAATTCTTTTCTTAGTTTTTCCATCTTATGGTTCTTCTTTAGGGAATCAAAGGTGACAACCCTGTATGATTCCTCCAAGAATTCCACTTTATCTTGAAGGTCGGTACTACTCATGTTGATCCCCACAACATGAACTGTATAATCTTGTATTTTCATCTCACCATCCTATTTCTAAATGTTTGGGGTCATCAGCACCAACATGAAGATGTTTTACATATCATCACATAGTGTCTCAATTCTATAGGTATCCATATTATTGACATCTATTGACCTCATTTTTTTCATCCTTACTACCTGGGTCTCTCTAGTTGTATCAAACTACATTTGGATCTCCTAGGGAGAATGGTTCTATTTCCTAGATGAGTATGACCTGTTGGGAGACAAAAAAAAATTATTAGAATGGTTAGAGGCTCCACTATAGGCTGGTATCCGACCTTTTGGAAAGGCTGAGGATGGTTGGCTAGAAGAGTGGGATACTTGAGAGAATTTGGATTCCTGAAGCTAGGGCTGGAAATATTAGTTGAGAAAAGCTAGGAGTGGGTGGAGTTTAGCGTACATTAGGGTTAAAATAGAGGTAGTTATCGATTGGTCATTCAATCTTGAAAGGGGAAAATGTTGTGTAGGGATCTTAGGGGATGACATTTGACTGGGGTTTTACAACAATTTTGAGGTAGGTTAAATTGTGTCTTGTTGTAGGGAGTTCATAGGAGTAGGGGCATGCTTAGAAATTGGGATTGGATTTTGAACAAGAGACTGAGAAAAGATAACAATAGGAGAGAAACTTACATGTTGGCTCAAAATTGGTGGGGTTTTTGTGATTGACTCTTCCTCTTCTTCTTCATCATAGATGTTTCTTATATCTAGTATCCTCATCCTCTAATTCATTTCAAGGGGTGGTGACATTGTTTTCTCTATTTTGGGGACCCCAACTTGTCTTTTCTAAAGGATCTTTCTGTGTGGCTCTTTTACCTTGGTCATAGAATATGCCATTAACTTGGGTCCCTAATGGATCATTAATCTCTCCTCTACAAAAAGTTACTTCCATTTAGCTTGCACTTGGTCATGTTAAGGGGAAAATTTGACCTATGGTGAATATTTTCTATTAGAGACACTTGTAAGAACCTTGATTAGGCATTCGTCATTCCATATGTCACTAAACATAATGTCATAATCTAGGTTATTAGATGTGGTCATAGTATCATTGATCTCTTGGTGATAAACCTAGAAAGTAGCTATTTTCTCTATTGTCAATTTTTCTTTCACAACGAACTTCTTGAAGGATTTAGGATTTTTCCTAGATGGGTTTAATTTGCCTATTTTGTATAAAATGTAAGCTAGGTAGGTAGACCCTATGTATATGGCATGGACAAATGGGCCATTGTGTTGGCTTTTACTTGGACTAGATTATGATATTTCTCCCAATAGGGTCTTAACTTTGTGAAAATGAAATTATATTTGCTACAATTAAGCAACCATCTAACATCGTCAATGAAGTGAAGGGATAGGTCTACCAATTTGGTTGTGAGAACACATTATCATTTATTATTCAAGACTGAAATTTCATCATAAGTCACCGTCCCGACAAAAAAGGTCATTTTATTCCTTATAGATCCATAAAAAGTGTCTATAGTTATAAATTGTTGTAAGACTTCTAAAGCTAGAACACGGTCTATTATAAACATGGACAAACTAGAAGGTTCACCCAAGATTAAATGCACTCAAATGAAATTGAATTCATGTCCATAAAACTAGTCACAACTCAGAGGTAAGGCCTGGATAAAATCAATTTGGTGGCTTGAAAACCTTTGAGCCTAACCTCCCAAAATATCTTGCAAGATAGGGGTTAGAGAGACCTCTTAAAATTTATAGTAATCATATGTGGATGTCACCAAGTGAGTCCACATGGTCAAAATAGTTTTGGATGAATATCATATTTTGATATAGGAAAAAATGAGCAAGAAAATAAGGGTCGCAAAATTTATCTATTTTACCAAACCTTTCGAGCTACCTAAGGACCTCATTGGTGATGATTTCCACAATATCATAGTGGTAGGCATAATTATCTCATTTTAGCTTGAGTGCAAACCCCATTTAATAAGCTTACACATCCAGGTCAAGATCTCTACCATAAAAAAATTCCAATGTGGAGAAGATATTTTGCAAATGCTATCTGAAGGTCTTGATGGAAATAGGGGATTTTGGTCTAGACTTTTCACCAGAAGGTTGATTTATCTTGATATTGTAGAAGGTGGCCACGTTACCTCTCCTAGACTAGAAATTCCCAAAGGTCTTTTGACTAAACTTAGGAAAAATTGGGTCGTAGGGGATACACAACATGTTTTACAACATGGAAGCATTGACCACCAAATTTATATCATTTCTAGGAAGATTCCCAGTACTTGCATCAAAACATTTAGTGTATGCATAGATCAATTCAGGGCATGAGTGTACTTGGGGTACCATGAACCATACCAAGTTGAAAAAATATAAACAGTATCCTAAAGGGTTCATATATTTTCCCTTTCCTAAGTTTTTCATTCTTTGATAGGCCCCATCCTAGAGACTCTTTGGAATGCTCAACACATTTGGATTAAAAATGTTATTAGCTCAATCCTGAATCATGGTGGCATCTTTATGGGTAACCTTCATTAGGGCTTTGTTGTATTCATAGTCAGGTTTCTCTAGCATGGGAGTGTATGTATATGAATAATTTTTTAAGACCTTCATATAGTTTTCTTGCAAGACCTAATTTGCGGGGTGAGAACTTAATCCTTCTGTGAACATTGACACTATTAGGAATTGCCTTTCTAATGATGTTACAATTCTTCTTCATCTAGTTTGGAAATTGTTCTCTTCCAAGCTCTTCACAACTTCTTAAAATGGCCTTGGGCACACATTTGTGCAAAATAAATGCTTCTCATTTTTCAAAAAACACCATTGTTAGATAAAAAAATGCATCCAACTCATTATCATTGCCTTTTAGAAAATTTGTTACTCAAAGGACGGGCTTGATGTTTCATTACAAATTTGGAGCATTAAATATTTTATAGGTAGAGATAATAGAGGTCTTTTCAATCATCATGAGTATTTTAGGGATGGAAAATTGAGGAATTTAGTGCAACACACAACAATAGTGTGCCTAAAATGCTTAGTAAGATGATATGTCAGGAAAACAAATACCAGACTACTTATGTGCAATGTTTCAAACATATCATAATTTCAATCAAAATAATCATTTCAAATGAGACTTATTAATAAGGATCTCAAGGGTGCTACCTTGCATGTATACTAAAACAAAAGAGTCATCCTTGTAGACACTTATATAGAAATAATCCTTCCATAAGACATCAAATTTAGCACATTGTCGTGGTTTTACAACCCACTCGTCAAATTACAAAATCAGATCCCCTTCTTTAAAAGAAAGATCAGATGCATTCTATGTTAGTAATAACTGAGAGGGGGGGGGTGAATCAGTGGCTTCAAAAATTTATCCTTTAAAATTTAACCACCAATCAATACACCTTAGATTATTAAGTCTCTACAAGATGCATGCCATGAAATACTAATAATGATTTAACTGTTTGTCGGTTTACCTTGTATGTCCTTATTCTCCCTGATAATCGATAAGCAGTAAAACTATTTACCAATACTTAGTAAATATGCAGAGTATACCAATCAATCCAGAAATGCATATGTGAAATATAAAATAATAAAGTAATAAATCATACACACATTGTTAATCCCTAAGTTCTGTTGATGATTAGTGACCACACTTAGTCATTTACTTAGGTAGTTTTAGTTGGTTATCACTGTGGCCGAGCTAAACATTGCAGGTCGAACAATATTGCTGAGCAAGTTTCAGATTGTCGAGTTACATCATGCCGAGCCGAGTAGAATATTAAGTGTCGAGCATCAGAGATGTGTTGTGCCAAGTAGAACATTTTTTGCATACATGTCAGGATTAATTCAAACTTTGATGTAAATGGTTGAGGCCAACTTGTATGAGATCTAAGCCGACATTTGTACACATTTAATATTTTTCTACTGAGTTAATTCACATTTAATTAATTTATACCATGCATGGCATGAAGCCAATCAAGAAATCAGAATGCATTAGAGGTATAAATGATAGATCTTGATCGTTGATCTAGATCTTGCTACCAGAGCCAAAAAGGTATAATAAGATGGCTTCTAACCCTAAATTAGAGTGTGCAAGAGCAAGAGATATATAGAGAAGGGTTATTATTCATGAGAGATGAACAGTAAGTTATTTTGAGGAGAAGCCCAGATCAAGCAGAATGACAGAGCAGTGATAAGCAAAGTAAAGACATATCAGACTGAGAGATCACAGAGGTTATTGAAAAGAGAAGATCCATCATCAGCATCTGAGTGCATAACGAAGGATCACTACTTGGAACATTCTAACAGGTGTATCAAGTTAAATCTCTTAATAGAGTGGTTTTAGCAGGCCATTTCAAATCTCTTAGCTGAGTGCTTACTTTACTGTAAGTTGAAATCCTTTAACAAGGTAGATTGTAATGATCTTTAGTTCTTAACAGAATAGACCTTTAACCAGGTAGATTGCATATTGTAATCAAATTTTTGTAGCCCTAACAGACACACTTTATTGCTGCAATAGTGAAGATCTTGTGGGTATCATCCCCACCCCAGTTCTACATATTTGGGATTCTGGGTTACCAAAATTATGTGTTATGAGTTACATATTTGATGTTATGGATGCTATCTGATGTTAGGTTAATTTCATATATGTATGAATGTGGACCAATCTGCTTTAAGTGGTTAAGTTTTTAAGATATGATTCACCCCCCCCCCCTCTCAGTATCTTTCTTTCCCATTCTTGTACTTCCAACAATTGGTATCAGAGNTAAGATATGATTCCCCCCCCCCCCCTCTCAGTATCTTTCTTTCCCATTCTTGTACTTCCAACAATTGGTATCAGAGCACAGTTCACCAAGAAAATCTTTGAATCAGCTTGTGAGTATAGATCTTGAGATGGAGGTTTACAAGTTGGGAAAAGTCATTGAGAATCAGAAGATTGAGATCCAGCTAGCATTACATTAGCTTGAGATAGCAAGACAAGAATTGAAGAAATCTTTGACGGCTAGGAAATATTTGGCCAAACAAATGAATGATACTCATTACCAGGAAGATGATACTGCAAATCATTTCAGAATGAAAATTCTACTGAGAGTGATGCAGCAATTGCAGATCTACTAGAAAAGAACAATGCACTATGTGAAGAAGTTAGAAACCTGAAAAGAGAACAAGAAATGCAGACAGTAAGACTATGTGAAGTATTGGAACAAAAGAAGAAAGTTGAAGATGACAATACCATGGCAGAAGAAGACAAAAGAGTGATATCTATCAGACTTGATGAAAGGACACATGATGTATAGATAATGACAATCAATTAGGTTAACATGGAAAATCAACTGCTACTTGCAAATCAAGAGATTAGTAGGAAAGATATGGAAATGATAAATTTGAGATCTGAGAACAATCAATTGAAGGATAACTTGAGATCTGAGAAGGAACTTAATGAAAGGTTGAACAAACCCAATGAAGCTTTGACTCATTTTGAGAATCTGATGGAAGCATCAAGAAGGTCAAAAGATTCTTCTGGATTAGGTCACACTGAACCAAATACATCTACTGAGAAAGGATAATCATCTAAGAATGGTGAAAGGAGGAATGCAAATACAAAGCACAACAAGCCTATTTTCCACCACTGTAGAAAACCAGGTCATACAGAAAACATTTGTCGAAGCAAGAAAGGTAAGTCCAACCCTAAATCTAAGTTCAATGGTTACTATTTTAATTGCAAGAAATTTGGACATAAAGCACATGAATGTTGGGTTGAAGCAAGTGATGCACCCCCCAAACCAATATTTAATGGTTATTGTTACAAGTTTCAGAAACATGGACATAAAGCACAGGATTGTAGATCCAATGCTAAACAACAATGGACATGAAAGACACAAACAAAAGCATCTAAGAGTGGAAACACTTACAACTGGGATTATAATACTAGATAGAGTTGCCATTACTGTGAAGAATATGGACATGAAACTGAAGACTGCTTAAAGACACATGTTAGAGGGAAATCTAAGAGTTGGATGTATTGAAGCTTAGTCTATTTTAGTTGTTTGAAGATAGGACACACTAAGAGAGAGTGTAGGACAAGAGTTCCTTCTCCTACTGTTGAAAAAGTAAGAGCACAGATGAACCGGACATGGGTAAGGAAAACAAATTCGAGCAGCAGTGAATCCAATGAAGTCAAGGTCACCCAATCCAATAGATCGGGTGATCACACCATCTCCAACTGAGAAATAGAGGTATGTAAGGAACTACATTCAAAATTTTAAATCTTACATCAGTTCCTAATATGTAAATGTGCCAAAGTCCATATCTGCATATGATAAGATGTACCAGGACATGTTTGTGACAAGTGCTAAGAAGATTTATATGCACTATAGGTTCTGAGTTGGTTGGCTGAGTAAGTCGTGTGATGGCTGAGTGTGGTAAGCCGATCGGTATGCAAGTTGTGTTAGTCGGCCAATGACAGCTGGCTTGCACTAACCTAATAGGCAAAATATTTAATGCTTACCTACCTTGACCTTTCAAGTCTATATATATGGATGAACAGTCTATTATTCACTTTTACCTTACAATTTTTAACATTTACAGAGTGATCAAAGAAGTTGCAAATTTGATCTTAGCGAAGTTTTTTTTGATAATTTTGTCAGTGTGCCTTCGGCAACCCTAAGTTGAATAGTGCGAAGTGTTTTCTTGCCAAGGTACTATGTTCTTCATTTTTGAACCCTAACCTCAAGAGATTATGGCTGCAAGTTCTTCCGCACCAGTCAAGGGAATGGAAGAGGATTTGAATCAAATTAAGCTTGTAAGGAGTGATGCATGCGCACCACCAAACTTTCATGTCATTCTAGAAGCGCAATCTTGAGTGATCTAAATGGAGCCCTCTCATCGATCCTGCCAAAGGTACTTATGATTCACGATGTAAGATCTTGTTACATGGTCAAAATTGGTGAAGTGGGCAACAACGAATTGAGAAATTCCTATGACAAACTGTATGACAATGGAATTCTGAAGGACAAATTCAAACATTTAGCCAACAAAGGGTTAACTCATGCCCTAGATTTTCTGACAAAATTCAAGGATGAATGGATTAAGGTTGTCCTAATCTAAGTTCATAATATGCATATGTGGCTGGACAATGGACCAGTAAAGATCACAAAAGATATTATCCAGCGAGTTACTAGGTATCTTATTATCAGCAGGAAACAAACTATGAGAGACAAAAGTAAAGAAGAGATAGCAGCTAACACTGGAGCTGTTTCGAACAACAGAGGCATGACTATATCTAAAATTATAGACTTGGAACTTGACTTTGGAGTGAGAGTGATTGCTCACAAATTCTATCAGTTGAGATGACTGGATAGTGTTCCTTGTACAACAGTGGACCAGGCATGGAAGATAGTCAAAAATATTCACACCTATGACCTTGCCAAGCTGTAGTTGACACAATTAGCCAAGAACTTACTATCAATCAGGAAAGCCAAAAGCTCATCATGTAATTTTGGCTCTTTGTTAATATGTATATTCTTCTATGTACAAAAGTCATTTCCTACACTAGGAAATATTGTTTGGAAAAAGGACAGACCCATCACTTTAAAAATTAGTGAATGTATTCAGAAATTAGGTGGCAATTTCAATGGAATTATGGGAAATTATTTTGTGGAATTCAAAAAGAGAATGAGATTGAGGACAAGATTTCCCAATTCACTTGTGGAGAAGCACTATGATGAGATATGTTTCTTAGTGGATACAAACTACACATATATTCAGGCTGTGACACCCAGGCTATCATGGCTAGAGCCATTTCCCTATGAAGTTAATATTGATGAAGCATCAACATTTATCACAGTACTCCTAGTAGAGGAGATTGATACTAAAGCTAAAAGATTTGGAAATTTTGAGAAGCAAAGGCAAAGATTTCAATGAATATTAAGGCAGGAACCATGGAAAGGAAAAGGAAAATGATTGTGAAAAATCTAAAAAAGATGGTTGGCTTTCCGAGTGATGAGGAGCTAGAGGATGCACCTCTAGACATATCTACTGGACAAGGAGAAGATGTATCTGAGGAACAAGAAGAAGAAGTTAGTGAACCTGAAGAAGAGGTCACAACTAAGGAAAAAGGGAAGAGGCCAACAGTAGCTAAGGTAACAAAGCCGAGTAAAGCAAAACCCAGAATTACCCCTCCCATTGCAAATCATCTAAGGACAAGGGCATTTTCTACCACTTCACCAGTAGAATAGACAAAAGTATATGCAAAGAAGATTGGAGAAAGTAGTTCTGGATCGAGGACTAAATTAGCAACAAGGGCTGTGTCGAGCCTACAAGTTAAGAGACCAAGAAGGAAATTGGATTTGGGTCCAAAAAGTGACGAGGACATGATAGAAACTGATGAACCCAACCACATACCAACAACACCATTCAAGAAACCCGTAGATTTTGATGAGGTATGTGAGAATTTGAGAAATTCTACAGGGTTATCTGGTTTCAAGTTTATAAAGTATGAGAAATTGAAGGTAGGAGACAAACATAAGGTCTAGGAAGCTCTCCTAGACATGATGTGTAAATTCAAATTAACCCCTACAGCAATAGGAGACAATGTGTCGAGTGAGTTGTATGAATTTCTATCTGGCAAGTGGGAATTTTCACTCACAACTGAGAGACAAATTAGGGAAGGCACATTAGCTCAAGTGATTCTTGAGCTAACCAAGAAGCAGAGAGAAAAATTTGTTGAAGAGTATAAGAACAACTTTCTACCTAAACAGAGAGGTTATGCTATCTTGAAGAATGATATTGAAGGGATAGTACAGCAGAGTACTAGAATTTGGAAGGAAGTTTTTTGACTGATTGTTCCAAAAGAAATGAGAACTGATGAAGGGACATCTGATCTAAAGGATAAGGAAACTAAATCCACCCTTGTACCACAAATTTCCATAGTTCACATTTAAAATAAGTTTGAGAATACTAAGACAGATGCACAAAATCAATCTAAGATAGTTAACACTATTGATCTGACTATTGACAGTCTAATTGATGTGACAATTGATGACTCTAGCAATCTAGATGTCGAGGGTTAGGATGAGTTGAGGGAATCAACTGTTGATTCACCTCTCAAGGCAACTGAGGTTGAAGAAGAGAAGATTACATAAGAAGAAGAAAGAACACAAGAGGAAACTAAGGATAAGGATTCTCAAAAACAAGCAAAAAAGGAGAAACCAATTGAACAAAAGGTAATTGTACAACATTCACCTATTTTAGAGGTTGTAAAGTTAGTACTAGATAGTAGTGAGGAGATAACAGACACTAATAGTGAGCCTAAAGAACAAGAGGCAATGCAAGTGTTGGTTAATCTACCACACTTTGCATCATCAACTCCCACTAGAACTAAGACAGGAAGTATGCCTGATCAGCAGGAAATTTTGACTGAACTTAAAGATGCAATGGTGTCAACTATTGATTCTGGAAAAGGAATTGTAGAAACTAAGCCGAGCAGTAGTTCACCTGAATTCAAAAGAAGGAAAGTTATGAGGAAGAAGTCTCTGATTCTAGATGTCACATTAGATGAATTTATTGTGATTCCACCATGGGATCCCAATGTTTTGTCTTATGAACAGATTGAGACTCTTCAGGAGTTACTTAAGAGGATGAAAAGACAGGAGGAACTAAAAAGGGAGCAAAAGAAAAAGCAAGTGCTACATGACATTAAAGACATATTTGTCAAGGCTTTTGACATGGAGGATGAGAATCCTCAATCCCCTATTCTTGAACAGTTAGTTCACATTTACAAAAGGTAAATGATGACACTATTGAAGCCAATGAGAAACTGTTGCAATGGTTCGAGAGGAAATTTGAGAAGAAGGTACTTGCCAAAATCTCAAGAGAGATTATAGTTAAACAGGTCAAACTTTCTTCTCTGATAGAAACTTTAGAAGGAGTTGCAACAAATGTCTATTCATTGTATAAGAGGTTATCTGATGTTGAATTCTTCACAAAGGATAATCAATAGGCTCTAGAGAAATTGCAACTAAACCTAAATTCAAATGGAAGTTCACTGAGTATTGATGCTAGTACTAGCTCCTTAAATTTTAACAGGTTGACTTATGCACAAAGGAGGATAGCCGAGCTCATGGCTGAAGATGGTTGGATTAGGACCAAGTTAATTACTATTCAGAAAAGTCTAATACCTCATCTGGAGGTTATTCAAAAATAAATTTTATCTGCAAATGAATTGATTAAGAGAGACTCTCATCTCTCAACTGCAGAAACCTTAGTAAGTCTAGTTGCCAAGCTAGAAGTGAAAATAGAGGTTATGAAGTTTTTCAAGGATAGTTGGGACTCTACATTTGCGTCTACCTTACAACTTCATAAATAGTTTCTGGACAAGTATAAATTGACCCCGCCAGCTATCAGTGACAAAAACAAGGGGGAAACTGATAGGACTAACAAGGATACAACATAAAGGAGATCAGTATAGGTATCCATGTGTAAATATTTTTTTTGAAGCCATGTATACTATATAAATTTTTGTATATAGTATGATGTACATTCCTAGGGGGAGTATAGTATGTACTTAGGAAATATTTTGGATGGAATGAATTGTAATGATAAGTGTGTTTTTGCCACTAATATCAAAGGGGGAGATTGTTAATCCCTAAGTTTTGTTGGTGACTAATGACCACACTTAGTCATTTACTTAGGCAGTTTTAGTTGGTTATCACTGTGGCTGAGCTAAAAATTGTAGGTCGAACAACATTGTCGAGCAAGTTTTAGATTGTCGAGTTACATCATGTTGAGCCAAGAGAATATTAAGTGTCAAGCATCAGAGATGTGTTGTGCCGAGCAGAACAGTTTTTGCATACATGTCAGGGTTAATTCAAAATTTGATGTAAATAGTTGAGGCCGACTTGTATGAGATCTAAGCCAAAATTTGTACGCATTTAATATTTTTCTGCTGAGTTAATTCACATTTAATTTCTTTATACCATGCATGGCATGAAGCCAATCAGGAAATTAGAATGCATTGGAGGTATAAATGATAAATATTGATCGTTGATCTAGATCTCGCTACCAAAGTTGAAAAGGTATAATAAGATGGCTTCTAACCTTAAATGAGAGTGTGCAAGAGAAAGAGATATACAGAGAAGGGCTATTATTCATGAGAGATGAACAGTAAGTCATTTTTTGGAGAAGCCCAGATCAAGCAGAATGACAGAGCAATGATAAGCAGAGTAAAGACATATCAGATTGAGAGATCACAGAGGTTATTGAAAAGAGAAGATCCGTCATCAGCATCTGAGTGCATAATGAAGGATCACTACTTGGAACATTCTAACAGGTGTATCAGGTTAAATCTCTTAACATAGTGGTTTTAGCAGGCTATTTCAAATCTCTTAGCCGAGTGCTTACTTTACTATAAGTTGAAATCCTTTAACAAGGTAGATTGTAATGATCTTTAGTTCTTAACAGAACAGACCTTTAACCAGGTAGATTGCATATTGTAATCAAACTTTTGTAGCCCTAAAAGACACACTTTATTTCTATAGTAGTGAAGATCTTGTGGGTATCATCCCCACCCCAGTTTTACCTATTTGGGTTTCTGGGTTACCAAAATTCTATGTTATGAGTTACATATTTGATGTTATGGATGTTATTTGATGTTAAGTTAATTTCATATATGTATGAATGTGGACCAATCTGCTTTAAGTGGTTAATTTTTTAAGATTTGATTCACTCCCCCCTCTTAGTATCTTGCTTTCCCATTCTTGTACTTCCAACACACATAACACATGGATTTTTAACATGGAAACCCTGTTAAGGGAAAAACCACTGGGACCGGAACCCCAAATTTTCACTCTTTTGAAGTGAGCCCTGTTAGGAGCCAACCCTGTTAAAGGTCAAAAACACACTGTTAAGTGCGACCTTCTTAGAGGATTTTATACATAGAGGTTGTCACTTAGTATCTGGCATCTATTTTTCTACCATCCTTGAATCAACCTCCTTCTTAGACTATCAATAAACTTTAGGCAAATCTTTCTACCATCCTTGAATCAACCTTCTTCTTAGGTTGTCAATAAGCTTTATGCAATTTCAATGCTACTTTCATGAGTCAACATTTTTGGAAATCTATTAGGATATACATTAATTATAGAAGACGGTTAAGTCCTACTCTGTTAAGAGACTTAATGCTTCAATGGTTAAACTGAAACATGATGACCTATTTCTAATGCAACTTGAATTGCATATTTTCAAATCTATTTAAGTACAATACCTCTCTGATCAATGTATCAATTCAATTCTTTGTGCTCCACATTTTCTACTCTGTGATGTTGTGCTTCACTGTTCGTAGGTGTCCACAAAATTCTTTAGCTCTTCTTCAGCTTGATTGATCAGGACTGTATGAAGTTATCCTTCATCAGTTTCTCTTCAGCATCCTCTTTCTATTCACTACCCTTCCCGTGTCTGTGATTGAATGTGATTACAAAAATGGATTATGCTTGTCTCTTATATAGACATGATATTCCTTAATTCTTGATTCTTGGCGTGAAAAATAGTCCAGCCAATATGATTTACAGCTTTAACTCCTAATTTATCTCATAGTTATGTTCTTTCCAACCGTACAAATCTTCTTTAAATCAATTACTTAACTCTGGTCAAATAAAACAAATAAAACAACCAGTTAAGTCTATCCTTAAGCTCTGCCAACTAGATATTTTGTCATTTTCTTAACTCTCTATTCTGTTGGTCAACTCTGCAGTTAGTCATCGATGACAACTGCCAGTTTCATCGGTGTGACTCCAGTTAACTTTGGGATCTCTGTCCGTTAGGAATAATTGGATTTTGCTCTTCGAGTAACTCTGTTTTCAGCTCGTCAGGCATCCTGTGATTTTGCTTCGTTGGGAAACACTATCTTCTATTCGTCAGGCATCATTGTGACTTTTTCTTTGCCTTTACTGATGGTGTGCACTTTGTCGGTGTTGTCTGTCACTTAGTGAATACTTGACTTTTATGCATTGCTAAAAGCATAACCTTTGTTCCATTGATTCTCTGAAGTCTTTGGCATTATGTACATGACCGTACAGATGATATCAAGTTGACATCAATGACAATACAAACCATTAACTAATTTAATGCCTTACATTATCTTTAACTTAATATGATCAAACATTCAATCAGTTACATGTCATCAATCTCTCCCTTTGGCATTCATGGCAATATACTATATTATCACACTATACTGTTTCTAATACAATATGAAATATAATTGTTGAGATTCGTCATATTACCAAACAATTTGTTTTGATAACTGATAAAAATGTCTGACAGCTAGTAAGCTCTGTGTTAGCTTAGATTTGATTCTTGCAGCTTTATGTGTTTCTTGTACTGATGTGTTGTGTCATTCCCTTGTGTCAATATCTCTCTTTTCACTGTTCTTGTTCTTTGATGTCTCTGTCTTTTGTCAGCAACTCTCCCTATGGATATGATCTCTCCCTGTTGGAGTAATCTGATAATGGATAATATTTCTTCTTTTTCTAAAGACTATGATAATATGGAAACTTTCTCTCCCTTTGAAAACAATGCCAAAAAAATATCTCATAGATATCTGACATTAATGTCAAGTGATCTTTTCTCTCAATCCATAATATATTCCTTGAATTTCCCTTATCCATCAGCAATACATCAATATGCTCTGGTGCTTGGTTCTGATATATACCATTCTGTATATAGATGTAGCTTTGAAGTTCATCTTGTTGCTTGCATCAACATGAATGATATTCTGATAATATATAGGTTGATGTATCCTTCAGTCCTTTACTAACTGGTAGACAAGGGTTTGACCCCTAGTCTCTTTCTCAGGTACTCAAATGTATCCTTGGGCAGTGGCTTGGTGAAGATATCAGCCAATTGTTCTTTAGATTGCACATACTCAAGTATCACTTCTTTTTCTTGAACTTGTTCTCTTAAGTAATGATACTTGATTGCAATGTGTTTAGTCTTGGAATGCATGACTGGATTCTTGGAAATGTTTACTGCACTGGAGTTATCACAATAGATAGTCACTAGTTCTGAGATTTTCAAATGCATACTTTCCAGCAACTGTTTGATCCATGCAATATTTGAGTAGTTTTCAGCAGCAACAACATATTATGCTTTTGTAGTAGACTGTGAGATGCATCATTGCTTCTTGCTAATCCATGTGACAAGTTTGTCACCCATAAAGAATGCTTCTCCAATTGTTCTCTTTCGGTCATCAAGATTTCCAGCCCAATCAGCGTCGGTAAACACCTTAAGTTCAAATTTGTCATCTCTTCTATACCATAAGACAAATTCCTTAGTATTCTTCAGATATCTTAGAATTCTTTTCACAACAGTCATATGTGATTCCCTGGGGTTAGCAGAAAATCTAGCAACAATTCCTACTACATGTGCAATATCTGGTCTAGTGTGTACAACATACATGAGTTTTCATATCATTGATCTATACAAAGTTTGATTTACCTCTGTTTTCTTCTCTTCCTTTGTTAATTTACATCTAGTAGACATCGGTGTTCCAACTGGTTTGGAATCTTCCATCTTGAATATTTTTAGGACCTCTTTGATGTATTAGGACTGTGTAATGAAAATACCTTCACTTTGTTGAATGATATGTAGACCAAGAAAGAACTTGATCTCTCTAAACACAGACATCTCAAACTCTTTGCTCATCTCATCAGCAAATGACTTACATAGTATATCATTGCCTTCAAATATGATGTCATCAACAAATATTTTAGCGATCAAAGTGTTAGCATCAGTATCTTTTTTCAAATAAAGATTACTATTTTCACTAGTCCTTATGAATCCAATACTTATTAGATAGGAATGAATTCGTTCATACCAAGCTCTGGGAGCTTGTTTTAATCCATACAAGGCTTTGTGAAGTCTACATACCATGTTCCTATTATCACTCAAAATTGCACCCTAACCAAGTTTTATGAATACTTGATCGAGAGGAACATGGAAACAAACCAAGGTTGTGGGTAACCTATAGCTGGAATGAATCTTTGGATGAAGGTCGGCTTCCTGTTTGGTAACTCACCTGAAACCACCTAAAACTAAACCTTTTGCTGGAGGAAAGAGGTAGAAGGATGAACATAAATAAATCTAACTCCTAAAGGGTGATGCACCAAAAAAATATGTTCTGAGATCCATAGATATAACAGACATACAATAAGAAAGGCAACATATACTTCTTTACACAGTCCCACTAATTCATAATCTCTGCATAATCAATTTGTAAAAAGGCTTATAGTAACAGTCTCTAAAAGGAGAAAACATCTCTCACAATCTGGAAAACTGATTAAACACAACTCACAATCTGCAAAGAAAATATGAGAAAATACTGCATAAAAGCACCAACATGCAATACATATTTGAGGATAAATGATATCACAGAAATCTGTACCTACACTAAGCACACAATAACAGACCAAGTGAGGAAGGCATAAGCTATAAATCACATAAAAAAGGTGTCCCGAACCTGTATATCTCTGAAAATGAGTTACAGAATCTCTTTACTTTTGTTAAGAACTTAGAAGAACAGTTACAAAACAATAAGCCAAAGGAAAAAGAACCCCTTAACAATGAGGCCTCAGCTCATATTTATGCTTTTACATGCCAACTACATCATTAATGCCAACAATAACTTCTTGGTCAGATTCAGTCAATAAGGCCATTTGTTAGGCCCTCAAAAGACTTCAAAAAGGTATGCAAGTGTCCCCCAGGTCAATCCTTATCAACTTTGTCATAGTGGCTCCTCATAAATGCATTCATATCCTAAAAATAGCTCATAAAGAGCTTCCTGAATTGCAATAACTCCCTGCATACTTTAAACAGCTGCATTTTTTGACTTTAAGATTCTGCCACAACTCCACAAAAATATCTCACTCTGATTTTAAAAAAAAAATATATCTATTTGTACTTCTTTATTACGTTATTTATAAATTATCACTTTTAAATATTAATATCAATAACATTTATCAAGTGATAATTATAAATTACCTAATAATAATATCTAATTTAATAATAACAATTTATAATTTATTTATTTTAACAAATATAAATTATACTAATAATATTAATTAAGCGACAACAACTAGTCACTTAATAATAGTATTATTATAATGCTATTAATTAAAGTAAATAAATTATAAATAATGTTATTATGAAGTGTAAATAAATACTTATTATTACATTTTAAAGCATCTTCCATATTTGAACTTTTATTAATCCATATTTGAACTTTTATTAATAAAATGATATAAATTACATCATTTTATTAATATAGTTTTACAATTTAGAAATGCAACAATGGAATCACAAGGATATTCAAGTGATAAAAATACCACTTAGAAAAATACTTAAAGAGCAATATGCCCGCGGTATTAGCTGGAAAAAACATTTGTAAAAAAACTAAGGCACAAAATTGTCATTTTATGAAAGGTCGACCTAGGGTAAATAAAGACCCTTAAGATCATTCATTCATTTCATTTTGTTATTTGCATAGAATTCTCCACTAAGCTTTGGCCGCTGATGAAGATGCCACCATTGTGAAGATGAGGGTTTGATGGATTTTCTTGGGGATCAAAGACTTTCATTTACAGACCACGCACCCATTTCACCTTCACTTTCTCCTTTTATTTCATCGTCTTCTGCTCGAGCCGCTGGGAATACTGCCATGTGGGCCTGTGAAGCATTTCAAACTGTTCTATGCAATTCTTGAAAGCTTTCTTGAATGACATCTAGAGATAATCTATAGATTCGGGCTTGTGTTGAGTGTGGCAAGCTCTCTCTTCTTCATGAAAAATGTTCTCTTGTATCTTTGTTGTTTTGATATGCTTTGAGATCCCTCTTTATTGCTGTGATTTTCTTGCTCTGTGGAGAACGAGCCTATATGTGATGTGATTCATGAATCTGAAGCTTGTATGCATGTTTTTCCTCTATATTCATTTGAGATCATCTGGTGCTCAGCACTTCTGTATCTAGAAACCCCTGCTGAAAGTTGCGGCTATACATGTCACTTTTGCCTCTTCATCCTTATGGATTGTCTTTCATTGCTTTGGTATTGATTTCAATTGAGCAAGTCCCTGTCAAGAATATTGGCTTTAAACTCACTGTCACTTTTGACGTTACTTCTCTATTTTGACTTTATGTGGATCTTTCCATGGCTGTAGCTTCTATTTATAAAATGGCACACTGTTTAAAAAGCTAGAACTCTGTTTGCCTTCTTAAGACACTAAAAAGTTTGCAACTGTGTAGAGCTTTTCCTTGTGTTGTCTATGAGTTTTTCTTTGCTCTGACTACTGCCTTTAGCTCTGTTTCGTGATAGTGATCATTGCCATAACACTCACTACATCCCTACTCTCAAAAAAAATCTCAAATAATCTTATAGTTGTCATTCATTGCTACCTCCTTTGACCTATCAAAATGTTACTATCCATTGACATTTTTAAGACTATTTTTTATGTCTTCAAAAACTCGTTGTTGTAACAGCACCATAAATAAATGCTTTTTACCATCATGAAACATTGCATTTATGTTGCAATCCACCTTATAAATGGTTGCTAGTATCTTTATTGCTTTGGACTGAAAATGATGCCTCTGAATATCTTTATGATAATAACCTTGTTTCTCTCGATCTTGCTCACTTATTATCATGATGGTGCACCATAGATGCCTATAACATATTTTTTTACTTTCACAAGCTTCCTAGCATTAGGCATTGTTATGATGCTTTCTTGATTTATTGCTCCATACTTAGTCGCATTTTTCTGGAAATTTGTGGCTCAATAACATGACAGGCTTGTAAATTTGTGAATTCCTTCAAACCTGATTTCTCATAGCTACTCTCAAATTTTTCTCTTTTTTTATTACCAAAATAGTACTTCCTCCCTGGAATCTAATCCAAAAGTGTGAGCATCACTGGTTTGGTATTTTCCAGAAATTATGCTTTTGTTTTAATGTCTTTTTTTTTGACATGAATGCTGCTCCTCCATTGTTGTAATGCAATATGTTTATTGCATATAATATGACCGTCATCAGTGATCTTTGTTGACTCTACTCTGTCTGTTTGTAGCAGTTATATTCTTTGAAAAGTATTGGATGCTTTCTTGTATTAAAAACAGTGCATTTGATGCATACCTTGTTGTTGGATAGTATTCATCGCTGCATTGCTGCATTAAATTTATGTGATGTTTATAGTCTTTTGTAGCTTGACATAATTTGATAATCAGCAATGGACTTTATGTAGTAGAGACATGACTATGCCTTCAACCCTTTGTATATCAATGCTAATTTTTTAGACTTAAGAAATCTTTTCAATCTGCTCCCTTGCATTATTGTTAATAATCCCCTAATCAGCATTACTTTGTAACAACAGTAGAATGATCATTGGTTTATACAAAATGATGGTATAAGTCATTTGCTTTGCCACTTTTATATTGAATGTCCTCTCAAAAATGCCTCCATGATTTGATAGAATGTTGTCCCCATGCTCTTTCATGATATGTGTCAATGTTTCAAATTCATGTTGATCATATCTGAAATGTTATTTTACTACTATAACATCGCTGCTATCATTGGATTATTGTATCATGTTATCCTTACTTTGGAAACTAATTTCTCTTGCACTGATTGAATATATTGTTATATTATGCAACAAAATATGACTTTAGAGTTGCATGCTTATTATTTATCGACATGCTGGGCTCAACCCTTGTGGGAGCCGACTTGATCCTCGATAAATAATAACTATGTACCGGTTCCTTCACATGAAACAAACTTGTCCGATAAAAATGAGCATATGGATCCTACTTTTGATATTTATCATTTTCTCATACATCCGTGATTAGCTAGCTGTTATTATGCATGTGAAGAGCATGTTGTATGTTTGTAGATGTGGGTGCATGTAGTATATGATGACCAAAAATTGCTTAGATCGCTGATCTAACGTCATTTTATCAATCAAATGCAGGGATAGGGGTAGCAAGGAAGCAAGAGTTGGATGCAAGGCAAGCAGGAGGATTGAAGACCAGGCAAAGCAACACAAGTCGGGCTCGTCATCCAGGCAATGATGAGTCACCCTTTACTACTCATGCCTTAATTTTCATAGTATATAGAAATGTATAATGTTCTTTTCATGTGCATTATGATGGTTAGTCTCATGGCTTGTGTGAGACAATATTTAACTACTTTGTCAATAAAGATTATTTTTTATAATTTTTTATCTTTGCACTCTTTTATGACAGCACTGCATGATGCAATGTAACAATGTAATCTCTTTCTCTTTTGTCTATGCATATGAATGTGATACAGCAAAACTAAAAATGAACCTTAATTCACTTTAAAACATAACAACTCCACCTAATTGAGTTTGGTACCAAAAATCGGTAGCAATTCCTCTTTTCTGCATCTACAAACCCTTCTGGTTGCTCAATGTATACCTCTTCTTCAAGTATTCCATTTAGGAATGCTGACTTGATATCCATTAGATATAATTTGAATCCTTTGTATGCAGCATAAGAAAGTAGTATTCTTACTCCTTCTATCCTAGCAATGGGTGCAAAGGTTTCAACATAGTCTATACCTTCCTCTTGTGCATACCCCTTGCATACTAGTCTTTCTTTGTTCCTTGTGACTTCTCCATTCTCGTTCAGCTTATTCCTAAATATCCATTTTGTACCGATGACATTTTTGTCATCTGGTCTTGGCACAAGTGACCATGTTTTGTTTTTCTCAATCTTCTCAATCTCATCATTCATAGCACTTATACATTCTTCATTATCTAGTGCAACATTGACAGATTTTAGTTCAAACTCACAAATTAAGCAATTTGAGTTTAAAGACTTACTTCTTGTTCTTGTATCATCTTTCTTATCTCCTATGATCTGGTCCTCTGGATGGTTCTTTTTTACATATCTTGCAAGTACATGTATAGCTCTTTGTGTATCAACTTGATCTTCATTACCTTGCATATTATCTTGATCATTATCTTGATCGTCGATAGCAACATTCTGACCATCGGTTGCAACATTATGTTGTTCTAGAATTAAGCACTATTGCTCGAGTAGAGTTATGGGTTCTTCGTAATAGACAAACTTGTTGTAGTCTTCTAGTTCTTTTGTGCTTTCCAGCTCATTCTTCTCTACAAATTCATCAATCTTTACATCTGCACTTTCAACTATTTTGTTAGAAGCCTTGATTAGACATTTAAGAGCTTTGCTTTTGGTAGAATACCCCAGAAAAATATCTTCATCACTTTTGGCGTTAATCTTTCCATTTATATCATCCTTTAAGACATAACATTGACTACCAAATATTTTGAAGTAACTTACATTGGGTGTTTTACCATACCATAGCTCATAAGGTATCTTCTTTGTGTCCTTCTTCAATTGTACTTTGTTAAGTGTATAAACAGTAGTGCTGACGGCTTCCCTCTAGAATATTTGGGTGATGTCCTTTTCTATCATCAGTGTTCTTGCACAATCAACTATTGATTTGTTCCTTCTCTCAACAATCCCATTTTGTTGTGGTGTCCTTGGTGCATAAACCTGTCTTTTATGCCATGCTCATTACAAAAATTAGTGAATTCATCTGATATAAATTCTCCTCCTCTATCTGATCTTAAAAATTTTAGATCCTTACCACTTTGTTTTTCTACCATTTAAACATCTTGAATGCTTAAGATTTTTCTTTTAGAAACATGACTGTCATCATCTAGAGTAATCATCAACAAAGAGAATAAAATATCTATCTCCATAATAGCTCTTTGTCCTCATAGGTCCACATAAATCAGTATGGACTAATTCTAGAATATCATCAGATGTATGGGTTTTACTTTTG
>MU223385.1:2035466-2060602 GCA_018584345.1 Thuja plicata
CAGTTATGTTCATGCTTTACTCTCAATTGATCTACTATCAATGGTCCTATAGGCAACACATATTCAGTATCTAAGTATTGAGTAATATCATTTCCAATACCTGATAAGTGAAGCTTTATCCTGCTTTGCCATGAAGCAAAGTTGTCCTTGTTCAGCTTGGGCACATCTTGTCTGTTCATCTTGTGATCTTTACTTAGGTCTTGAAACCTTCCTTCTAAGCACACAAGCTCTAATACCAATTGTTAGTAATAACTGAGAGGGGGGGTGAATCAGTGACCTCAAAAATTTATCCAATTTAAACTTTAATCCACCAATCAATACTTCTCCAATTATTAAGTCCCTACAAAATGTATGCCTTTGAAATAAAATAATTGTCTGTCGGTTTACCTTGTCTGTCCTTATTCTCCTTGATAACCGATAAGCAGTAAATTGTATTTACCAATACTTAGTAAATATGCAGAGTATACCGATCAATCCATAAATGCATATGCAGAATGTAAAACAATAAAGTAATGAACCATACACATATAACACAAGGATTTTAACGTGAAAACCCTGTTAAGGGAAAAACCACTGGGACCGTTACCCCAAATTTTCACTCTTCTACAGTGAGCCCTGTCAGGAGCCAACCCTGTTAAAGGTTACAAACACACTGTTAAGTGTGACCTTGTTAGAGGATTTTTATACATAGGTTGTCACTTAGTATCTGGCATCTACGCTACCATCCTTGAAAAAGTCTCATGACTGTCAATAGGCTTTAAGAAAATCTTACTACATCCTTGAATCAACCTCCTTCTTAGACTATCAATAGGATTTAGGTAAGATCGATGCTACTATCATGAGTCAACCTTCTGGTAATCTATTAGGATATACCTCAATTACAAAAGACTGTTAAGTCCTGCTCTGTTAAGAGACTTAATGCTTCAATGGTTAAACTGAAACAAAATGACATGTTTCTAATGTAACTAAATTGCAGATTTTCATATGTATTTACTTACAATATCTTTCTGATCAATGTATCAATTTAATTCCTTTGTACTTAACTCTTTCTGCTTTGTGATGTTGTGCTTTTCTGTTCATCAGTGTCTGTAGAATTCTTTAGCTCTCCCTTAGCTTGATTGATCAAGACTGTATGAAGTTTATCCTTCATCAGTTTCTCTTCAGCATCTTCTATCAGTTTACTCCCTTGTGTATCTGATTGCTTCTGGGAATGAATTATACTTATTTCTTATATAGACATGATATTCCTTAATTCTTGGTTCTTGGCGTAAAAAACAATCCAACCAAATAGATTTACGACTTTAACTACTGATTTATCTCATAGTTATCTTCTTGCCTGTTGTGTAAATCATCTTTAAATCACTTACTTAACTATGGTGGAATAAAACAAATAAAACAAGTAGTTAAGTCTATCCTTTAGCTCTGCCAGCTAGATATTTTGTCATTTTCTAATCTCTCTATTTTTTCGGTCAACTCTGTAGTTCATCACCGGTGACAACTGCCAGTTCTGTCAGTGCAGCTTTAGTTAGCTTTGGGATCTCCGTCCGTCGGGTATCATTGGATCTTGCTCATCAGGAAACACTATTTTTAGCTCATCGGGCATCCTGTGATTCTGCTTCATTGGTCAACACTGTCTTCTGATCGTTGGGTATCACTATGACTTTATCTCTGTCTTTATCGATGGTGTGCACTCCGCCGGTGTAGTCTGTCACTTGGTGAATACTTGACTTTTATGCATTGCTGAAAGCATAACCTCTATTCCATTAATTCTCTAAATTCTTTGGTATTATGTATATGACCATACAGATGATATCATGTTGACATCAGTGACAACACAAACCATTAACTAATTTAATGTCTTGCATCATCTTCAACTTAATATAGTCAAACATTTAATCAGTTACATGTCATCAGTAGTTATGTTCTTGCCAACTGTACAAATCTTCTTTAAATCAATTACTTAACTCTAGTCGAATAAAACAAATAAAACAACCAGTTAAGTATATCCTTAAGCTCTGCCAGCTAGATATTTTTTTATTTTCTAAACTCTCTGTTCTGTCGATCAACTTTGCAGTTAGTCGTCGGTGACAACTGCTAGTTCCATCAGTGTGACTCCAGTTAACTTCAGGATCTCCGTCCGTCGGGCATCATTGGATTTTTCTCATCGAGTAACTCTATTTTCATCTCTTCGGGCATGCTTAGATTTTTCTTTTTCAGGCAACACTGTCTTCTGTTCATTGGGCATCACTGTGACTTTTTCTTTGCCTTTACCGATGGTGTGCACTCCATTGGTGTTGTTTGTCACTTAGTGAATACTTGACTTTTATGCATTACTAAAAGCATAACCTTTGTTCCATTGATTCTCTGAAGTCTTTGGCATTATGTACATGACCGTACATATGATATCAAGTTGACATCAATGACAATACAAACCATTAACTAATTTAATGCCTTGCATTATCTTCAACTTAATATGATCAAACATTCAATCAGTTACATGTCATCATTCTTATCAAACCATTTTTTAATCACCTGTTGGTAGTTATTCAAAGCATCAAACACTTTCTCTCTATATTATTGAACCTTCCACAACTATGCTAGCCTCACCTCTATAGCACTAGCCTGGTCTATCTCCAAGGACTTGAGTAATTATAGTCCAAGAATTTTTGTGGATACCAACATCATCACCTCCTTTCCATTTACTAGCTCATAAGGGGAGGATTTTAACACATGCTTTGGAGTGATTCTATCAGCCCATTGAGTTTCTTTAATGAGATACTTGGGACAATTTCTCTAGTGATCCACTCCAATCCTTTGGATTAGTGTGATAAATTTATTATTATTGAATTTGGTCATCTCATTCCCCTGCGGATAGTAATTGAATGACATCTTTAGGAAGATCCCAGGCTTCAAGGCAAATTATGATATTTTTGCTCCTCAAAAGGCCCTAACATTATTAAATATGATGATCTTTGGGGGACCAAATCTTGTCACTAGATCCTCCAGTCAAGGATCTCATTTTCTATGGTATTTTTAAAATAAACATCTTTCAACCATCTTGTGAAATAATCAATAGCTCTTAAAATCCACTTGTGTCCTAAACTGGAAATTGGGTTCATCATTCCAGTGAAACCCCACTGGGTAAAGGGATCTTTACAACAATTGGATTGAGGGTCATGGTTGAATTATTTCACCTTGCAATAAAAAATGACATTCTTCACATTTTTTTGCTAGGTGGTGACAATCAAAGGATGGTGTGGGCGAAAAATATCCTGCTCTTATAATTTTGAGAGTTGTAATTTTAGCATAAAAGTGACCACCAATAGGACTATTATGAAATGCATTCATGATTCATTCTCCTTGAGCCTTGTCCACACAACACATGAGGATGCAATCAAAACACCTCGTAATGAGGACACTTTCAATTAGAGTGAACCCTATATTCTGTAATTTGTAGAATCTTTTCTTATGGTTTGAAAGGTAGGGTGAGTAAGTCTCATTGGAAGAATTACTATCATGGGCAATATAATCAAACAATCCTTCTCCATGGATTACTTTAGTAGGTTTCACTTCAATGTTGTGCTCTAGGATCTTTTTATCTAGTTAACCCTCTTTTTGATGATGTCACCATCTGTAATATACGCTCTTACACTGGAACGGGTCATGTACACTAGGACTTTATTTCCCACTACTAGATGCTTGAATCTATTTAGACCTTTTACAATTGCAAAGGCATGTTTCTATATGAATTTTTATTTCACCTCGCATTTCTTCAAAGTCCTATAATGGAAGGAAATATAGTATTCACTCTTTATCTCTTCATCCTTTTGTGTCAATACATCTACAATGATATGCTTGCTGCTATAAACATACATTATGAAGTTCTTTGAAAAATATATGTTGCTGAACATGAGGGCTGATGATATGGCTTCTTTGATCTTTTCAAATACTTCCTTGGCTTCTAGAGTCCACTTGAATACTTGATCTTTTTGTAACACTAAAGTGATTGGTCTAACCAAACCAACAAAGTAAAAAATAAATCTGTTTACAAAGTTGATCTTCCCTAAGAAAGATTGTACTCCCTTTTTGTTATCAAGTAGTGATAGATCGGTGATGACCTTAATCCTTTTGGGGTTTATAGGAATTACCTATTTAGATACAATTTATCCAAGTAACTTCCCTTGGGGAATACCAAACAACACTTCTTGGAGTTCAGTGAAACCTCAAACTCTTGACATATGTGTATGCGTATGTGTATATGTATATATTTGTGTGTGTGTGTGTATACATATATATGCATGCATATACATACATACATACATACATACATAGTATATATGTATGAAAGTGTAGTGTACAAGTATTAAAGCATATAAAATATCAAGTTCTAAGTAGTATAGGCATGGCTTAAATAGTTAAAATAGTTTTAAACATAGTAATGAAATCCATATAAAAGAGCTCGAAAACTATCTAATTAGTTATCAGGTCCCAATTCAACAAAAAATACTAAGGTATTAATAAAATACCAAAAAGTGAAGATCAAGATGTTATGAGATGTAAGATGTAACACCCCCAGCCACACACACAATTCATTAGCCAATCAAATATATTTTTAGAACACCAACGAGTTAGATACTACAACATGTCATACTGCACAAACATGTGCACACAAGTGTCATGTGAAACACAATGATGCAACAACAACAACAACATGATTGATCTTTCCATTGTAACAAACAAATGTGGTAATAGTGGAAGACACACCAATTATGGGACAAAACCACCGTGGTAAACATGCAAGAGGGAAAAGGACATCCAAGCAATTATTTGGCACAACCGATGATCACACACTCTCATGAACACAACAAAAGAGTATGATGAGGGACTCATCAACCTTGAATCCCTACAAAACAATTATTATAAAATATTAAAAAACTAAGTAAACCCATGAAAATGCCAAAATTATTAATAACTATCTTGTTTATGGTCTTAATGACATAAATAAATACATGTTAACTATTTCTACCTAACCTCTCCCAAAAGAAGCAACAAATTGTGAAATCTATCACTTCCCAATGTCTCAAGACTCAGGTCACAACAATGCTATATAGCTAAGTTGTCAATGAGGTATATTTTTTCAAGGGGTATTTTAGTTTTTCAATCTACAAATTGGGAATGTGTTGTAAACTATTCATATTATAACCAGAATTAAAAGAAACATCAAAAGGTTGGTCAGGGATGAAAGATGTTAAATGATTAATACTAACTTTCATTAATATAATTTATTAGATCTAGAATTAAATGTAAAACAAATTTACCATTCACATCATAATAAATTAGCAAGTTAATTTAGAACATCAATGATGTGATATTAAGTTGGGTTACTTCTTCAAATTAAATACATTTACTCAATCTAAACACCATTTACATGCGCGGTTTAGCTTTTAAGAAAATAACATTTACTTAGAATGAAATATTTCTCTAGATTTTACGAATAAAATTAGATAAAATAATAATACCAATTACAAAAGAGACAAATCCATCATATCCAAACTCCAACAATTATATTTCTTCATTCATTATTTAATATATAACTTATACTAGTATAACTCAACAGACATTGAGTCTACAACTTCAAGAGTATCTAGGCCTATTTAAGAAACACAAAAAAATGAACGGAAAATAAACTATCTTATGACCTAAAGCTATACTTCAACTTATGGATCATTCAAATGAGTTTCAGAATTACATTGATAACCTATTGACCCTAAAAGAGGGGAAATTCCTGCCCAAAACAAACTTACTTTGGGCTTTGGCCAACATGCAAGCTACCACACCGTATTTGTAGTTCTAATTTAGAATTAAATGTACAAAATTATAAGATGTTTCTTGAGATACTTAAACTTGAAAAGGAAACATCACGCTAACTAGGAGAGTCTACTACTTCCTCTATAAAAGTGGATCTTCATGCATTGCATTTTGAAGAGGACTTGTGTAATGGAAATAGAAGTTCACACCAAGAATAAAATACTACAATTTGAAGATGAGGACATGACTATTCTTTGGGTGGAAGAATATACCCATGTGTTGAAGCAGAAGATTCATTCCAAGAGTGTTATTTTATTTGGAGATAACTCAAATAATGCTCAATTTTATGCACAAGCTAGCCATAAAAGAAATAATTAAGAATAATTAACATGTTTTGCAAAATAATCAAAATAATATACTAAATTCAAATTTTTACAATCACTTCTTCTTGCATTCCATGTATTTCACAAAGCTATAGCTCAAGGATTGTTCATTTGGGCCACCTACCTTTTCTACTCTAAATTTTGCAACTTTGATGGTTCTCTTGAGATTATCAGTAGCATCTTTGAGTTCTCTTATTTCTTTGGTAACTTGTTCCTTGGTAACGACCAAGTCCACGTACACTCATCCAAAACTTGGTTGAAATTCTTATTTAGGATAACTTTTATTCTTGCCTTATCCCACTAACCTAGGGTTATATGCTTGATATCCAGCCTGTGTTGGCTATCTACATATAGATTTGTATTCATCTTTTTTGTCAAATAATCCTAAAAGGATTTATATCTCACATATATAGGATGATGCTCCTTCACAATTGTAGTTCTATATTTCCCTACGATATCCTTTTTAGAGATAATAATTATTTTAATTTTCTCAATAAAACCAAAATCTTCCTCTCCAAGGATATCAACTACCTATATTTCCTTTTCGCCCATTTCCTCTATTTTCTCAAGCAATTGGGTTTTCTTGTCATACCTAGAGATTTTTTTCACTCAATTGTCTGACAAAACTAATAACTTTACCTCTATCTAATTAGCCTCTTCATACACTTTATAACCCTCAATCCAAATTTTTCTTACTTTCTTGAGTTTTTTTATGGCCCAAGTGTCCACAATGACTACCTTATCCTTTGCAACATATAATGAATCCATTTATTTCTTAGCTTCTAAAGTAGGTGTTTCTATAATAGTAGTATGGAATATTAAGGGAATGGCCAAGATCTTGATAAATTGTTTTATTTTCTCCAATGAAGCCATAAGGTCCTCCTTGATTTTTTGGTCCTTATACATCCTTTCTATTATCATTATCGTAGTAGTCTCGAAGGTAGCAGTCTCTCCCTTTTGATCCACTTACCCACATTTACACATGTTAACTAATAATCAATTTGGGTAAGATATTTTTCATAATTATCCACTATTAGAGTAGATCTATGAACAATTGTCTCTCCTTGTTCATTGGTTATGATAGCATAAAATATTCTTGCTTTCTTCTTGTCTTAGTTTATCCACTTCCACAACCATGTCCTACAATTTGACAGTCTTGACAATTACCTATCTTTTCTTCTCTAAGTTCAATGCTAGTCATATTGGAGTGTTAAGTGAAGGGATTTTATCCTTTGTCATTTCTTATTTTTTTCTCAATAGATTTAATCTTATCAGAGGTATTGGGTTGCTACTCTTGATACTTAGAAATCTACTTTTATGGTGTTTTCTCTTCGGAGGATGAGGTGGTTGTTCTAGGGAGATAGTTTTTTATTGGACTTTGGAAACCTATTATCTCTCTTTCCTTGTTTGGTATTCAACAAAAATGATTAAAATTTGTTGATTTTCAAATATTAGAACCAAGTGAGAAGAGTCTTGTTCTTTATTGAAACATTATCTTCCTTATCTTAACCTTTATCAGTTTCTCTGTCCCCATTCTCCTCTTCATCTTCTTATTTTTTTATGCAGTCAAGGATGGAGGGAACTCAAAGATATTTTTCCAATCCTTGAAACATTAGTCACACAATAGAACCAACAACCAACAATAGGGAGAGAAGAGAAATCAACCTTCTTTATTTTTATCAAAAAATCATATACAATGGATCTCCAACATGCAGGCATACAAACCTGATTACAATCAGAAACCATTACAATTCTTAGCTATGGATACAAGAAGTTACTCCTATGAAAATATGCCTCTTTAGGAACAAATACTTAAGCTTATAAATCCTTCACAAATATTAGGTCGACCTAGAAAGATCACATTACCCAATAAGAAAGAAAACATATTACAAACAACAGGACAGGACCCAAATCATCAGGATCTACTTCCCATGAAATAAATATGAATCATGATCCCTCAAGAAGTTCGGCCACAAACATAAAATCATTGAGAAATGAGCCATTAAGCTTCATCGGTCAAGAGAATATTCACAAGATTGGAAAACATGAAGACTGTCCAGAATCATGATGAATATGACAATCTTGCCAAGAATCTGCAAGATCTCACGCACGATGTAACCAATTGAAGTGAAAATCTAGGGAAGTGATCAACATGATTCCTAGAATATGTTGTAAGGATCACAACCCCTTAACATATACATATAATGATCGTAGAAAGAAACACCAAGACTAATCAGAAATACAAAAAGGAAAACAAATATTTTTGGTTAATGCAAGATTGTCAAGATCCCAAGATGCTCATGCATCAGACACCCGGGGTTATTTAAAAAGTGAGTATCTTACTTGTTGGGGCCAAAGGAAAACCAAAATGATCAACCTCAGCTTGAGAATCCATGATGAATCTTCTATGGGTATCTCCTTCCATTTGATAAGATATTCCATGTACTGCTTACCTCTCATACTTCTACGAACTCTGATCTCCAAAATATGCTCTATCTGATCCAATTATTTCTTAATATATTGTTGTTCTACATGTGATCCATCACTGGTATTAAAATATCATACATGATGCACATTAAAATCTACAACATTGAATATAGGTGATATATCCATGTCTTCTAGTAATTCCACTTCATAAGCATTCCATGAATCAAATCTCCTCAAGATCTTAAAAGGTCCAAATTTTTTCATCTTCAGCTTGTTATAAGTTCCAACAGGAAATATACCCTTCTGCAAATATACCATAACTTCATATCCTACCTGAAATTCCTTATGTCTTCACTTCATGTTTGCTCACCTTTTATAGGCTTGGTTCATTTTCTCCAAATGTTGTCTAACTCGTTCATGTAATGACTTCATAACCTCAACAAATTCTTCACCTTCAACGCTCTTATTAAATCATGACTAGCATCCCTCATTTTTACTACTCCCTTAGGATTAAAACTAGTAACTATCTCAAATGGTGTCTTCCTTGTGCTCCTATTTACTGAACTGTTATATACAAACTCGGCTTGCGAAAAAACTAAATCCCAATTTCCTAGCTTGTCTCCAACTAAACATCTCAACAAATTCCCTAAACTCTTGTTCACAAATTTTGTCTATCCATCAATCTGTGGATGAAAATTATAACTGTACTTCAATTCAACCTTCATCTTCTTCCAAAGTGTTCTCCATAAATAGCTACCAAACTTACTATCCCTATCTCAAATAATGCTTTTAGGTAATCCATGTAATCTCACAATCTCCTTGAAAAATAAATCAGCTACATGCATTGCATATGTAGTCTTATTATAAGGAATGAAATGTGTCATCTTAGAAAATCTGTCTACGACAACAAAAAGTGAGTCATAGCCTCTTTGTGTCTTTGGAAAATCAAGCACAAAATCCATACTAACATCTTCCCAAGGTCTGATTGGTACTGTCAAAGGTGTATACAATCCCACATTTTGACTACTACCTTTTGTAACTTGACACACTTTAAACTTTTAAATAAAATTTTGCACATTCTTCTAAACTTTTAGCCAAAAGTTGTTCTCACTCACCAAAACTATTTTCTTATCAATGCCAAAATACCCTATCAATCCTCCATTATGTTTCTCCTTAATGATATTACCCCTCATATAACTTCCAAGTATGCACAACTGAGTACCTTTGAATAATATTCCATCTTGAATAAAATAATTTAACCAATTACTTCTATCTGCAATAATAGGTTCTCTACAAAATTTCCAAGGTTCAGTGAAATCTAGACCATTCTCATATAATACCTTTAATTCATCAAATCCCAACACTGCAATCTTCATTTTAGCTAGCAAATCTCTTCTCTTACTCAAGGCATAAACAACTCTATTCGACACACCACTCTTATGTTTCAACACAAATGTATAGCTCTGTATGAACTCAACCCATCTCACATGTCTCTGATTTAACTTACCTTAGTTGTTCAAATACTTTAATTCTTGATGATCAATATATATTACAAACTCCCTAGACAACAAATAATGTCTCCATTTCTTCAATGCTTGAATTACGACATAAAATTTCTAATCATACATTGAGTACCTTATTTTAGCATCATTCAACTTCTCACTAAAGTATGCAACATGTCTTCCTTCTTGACTTAAGACAACTTTGATTGCATTTCCATTAGCATCACAATCCACTTGAAATACCTTATTGAAATCAGGAAAATCTAACATCGGTTACTTTGTCACCTTGTGGTTCAACAAGTAAAAACTCCTTTGTGCTTCATGTGTCCACTTGAATTCTTTCCTTTCTCCTCTCATGATTTCAGTCATCGGTCCACAAATTGAGCTAAAGTTTCTATTTAACTTTCGGTAAAAAATAGCCAACCCATGAAATGATCTTACCTCTCCAACATTCTTCGGTGTAGGCCACTCAATAATGGCTTTCACTTTCTCATGATCCATCTTCAATACTTCAGCGAATATTATAAAGCCTAATTTTACTAATTCATCCTTCATGAAAGTACACTTATTGATGTTGATTAACAAATTATCTTCTCTTAACCTCTACAATAGTTGTCTAACATGCATCAAATGCTCCTCTATGCTCTTACTAAAAATCAAGATATCATCTAGGTATATAATGAAAACAATTACCTAAGAATTTGTTTATAACTTCATTCATTAACCTCATGAAAGTACTAGGTGCATTAGACAATCCAAAAGGCATTACCAACCATTCATACAATCCTTCATTTTTCTTGAATGTAGTCTTCCACTCATCATCTTCTCTGATTCTAATATGATATCCAATCTTCAAATATATCTTGGTGAAATATCTAGCTCCACTCAAACAATACATCAAATCATCCATCCTTGGAAAAGGAAACAAGTAATTAATTTTGATTTGGTTGATGGCTCTAGATTCAGTGCACATTCTCCATTTTCCATCTTTATTTGGTTCCAAAATAGTTAGTATTGTATACAGACTGAGACTTTCTCTGATTAATTCACACTACAATAAATCTTGTACTTGTTTATTGATCTCTTCATTCTCTACTGGTGTCATCCTATATGCTTCTTTGTTAGGCAAACTAGCCCCTGGTATCAAATCCATGCAATGGCTAATACTCCTCACAGGTGGTAATCCACTAGGAATATTATCTGAGATGATGTATGCATATTCTTCCAAAAATCTAGTTATTTCTTTAGGATATTCTTCTACCGAGACAATCTCCTTAGAATTCTTGGATACTAAAGCAAAACACATATTATCATGCTTCATGTCTTCCAAAAAATTTCACTGGTACACACTTCACTCTTAAGGGGTTCTTCTAAAGGTAACAAATTTTGCTTTATAACATTAGCAACAATGGTGTCTACATTATTCCTACCATCATGTATAGCTTGTCTATCATAGTGTCGTGGTCTACCCAAAAAGATATGAAACACATCCATAGGCATAATATGACACAAAACCTCATCATAATACTTCCCAATCTTGAATTTAACTAGGCATTATTCACTTAGAAGTACCTCATTTTCATCTTGTATCAATGCAATCTGACAGGGTTTAGGATGCTTCAATCTCTATAAATTTAGTTTGTCAACCAACTCCTCCAAGGCAAGATTATTGAAACTTCCACTGTCTATGACAACATTGAATACCTTGTCTTGTACCTTGGGATCTAATTCTGAACAAATTCTTCCTCTGTAAAGGTTCCATGTCTTTCTCTCTATGATATAGGGTTCTCTGATTCATCAAGGTGGATCCATCTTCTTCTAGATTTTTGTTCACTAATCTAGTGGACTCCTCATTTGCAAATTTTGTTCGCCTACTTCCTTTTTTCTTCTTCTTAGAGATGCCTTGTTTGCATTCAAAGGCTTGGTGTCCTGCTTCTCCACATTTGAAACAAGTGTCACTAAAATTCCTTCTATCACCACTACCTATTTCTTCATTACGATAATAACTCCTATCATTCCTCCTATAGTGACTATCATCCTTAGTTTATGACTCACTTCTACCCTGATCTGCAGAGGATTGACCTCCTCCAACATTAGTACTGGATCAGCCTCTCTGAAATCTTCCTCCTTGACCTCTTTGTCTTTTCTCATGCCTTTGATTCAACTTGTCTTCAACCTTCAAAGCCCACTTGTAATCTTCTTCCACTCCTAATTTGTATCAGACTAATTTCATCCTGTATTTTTTGGGAACACGGAGAGGGGGGGGGTGAATCAGTGTTTAGCTAATTACTCAATTTCAGCACTTTAAACATAAATCAATTAGATATCACTTGAAGCTTAACACAAGGTCACATAACACATAATATGATTACGGGGAAACCTTGATTACAGGAAAACCCCAGTGGGAATTAGAACCACAAATATTGCACTAGTATAATGAACCTGTTAAAGTTCCTTTGCCCTGTTAGGAGCAGTCTTTACAATGCAAGTACAATAACTTGGTTAAGGGTCTAACCCTGTTAGGAGTCTTTTACAAACAATGCTATTAGGGGTGAGGACTCACTGTCCAAGAGCTCACTGCTCAATGAGAAAGAATACTACAACCTCCTGTGAATAGATATGCACTATATCCAAAAGTGAACTGATGTATGTGACACAGATGTCTGATCAGTTCCAGTTATGCGCTTATGCTCTTATCTTCTTTAAGGGCTCTATCTCATTCTGATATCTTCATACTACTCTGCTTATATGTCTTCTCTGAATATTTATTCAACACTTCAAATATATATTTACATTGCATATATATATGTTTATGCCTGAATAGATGCGACTATAAACAAGACCTTAGTCAGCCCAAAAAAAACATTCACAACGCTTCCAAAAAAATTGGCTTAAGCGTATTTACAACAATGTTTAATACATGATTACAAACTTATTACAATAGGTGCTTATCCTTTACATAACAAAAGATTACACGCTAATCAAAATAATGAAGTCGGCTTCATACTCTGTATTCTGAACTGCTAACGTACTTGTTCTTTCTATAACCTGTCTGTACTACCATTCCGTACCATGTGTGTATAGGATAAGCATAACAACATGCCATAGAGCTTAATTTTAAGCATGCATATCTGGATGTGATCGTACGCACGTGCGCTGATGCCCTGATCGACTGCAAGTCATTGTTCTATTCTGTCTTCTACACTTAGTCAATTTTCACTTCATAGTTTACTGTCAAAACTTCATATGACTTTGTTGCCATAATGACAACACAAAATAAGCCATATACTCCATGGGAGTCAACTTGCCAACAATATTGACACCCTTAAACCATTAAGGTAGCGAGAAACTTGTTCAACTTCATTATCTATATGACCAGATCTAATATTCAACTTGTAAAAATCCTCAATATAACTCTTAACACTTAAGCACCTCTACTTCAAGTTCTGCAACCTTAGAAACAAACTTACCTGGTAATCCTCAGTAAAAAAATTAGCCTTTAATTTATTCACCATTCTATCCCAAGATTTGATCTTATCTTTAACCTTCTTTGTCATTTTGTTTGTAAATGTTCCCACCGTAAGGATGCATGGCCTTTTCACTTGGTACAAGAATACTTTACCTTCTTCTCCTCACTGGTTCCTTCAAGTTTAAAGTACTTGTCCATCTCTATGATCCAATCTATCAATTCATCAGAATCCCAGTTACAATGATAATCAGGTTGATTGAAATGAGGTCTCTTATTCACATTAGTCAAAGCTTTGATGAACCTCTCCTCTTCTTGATTCAATTTTGGTGGTGCCTCATTGTTCTCTCCTTCCCTTTCCTGGTCCTGATTCTATTCATATCTCTCTTCATCACTTGCATCTTCTATATGTTTCCCTCTACTATGAGTTGTTTCCACTACTTCCAATCTAGCATAGATTTGTCTCAACAAATACAAGACAATTGGATCTGCATTCCTTGATCCACCTCTAGAATTTCTCCTAGCCATATTCACAATCTTCAATAGTTGTAGGTTGGATCCTTCCTTCTACCACCCCACAAGAAAACCCTAGGTTGCAAAACCCTGCTGTGATACCACTTGATGTCGTCAAGGATGGAGGGAACTCAAAGAGATCTGTCCAATCCTTGCAACATGAATCACACAATGGAACCAACAAGAAACAACAGGGAGAGAAGAGAGATCAACCTTCATTATTATTATCAAAAAATCATATACAATGGATCTTCAACATGAATTCATACATTCAGATGTACAAGTATGACTATAATTAAAAACCCTTATGATCCTTAGCCATGGCTACAACAAGATAATATTATGAAAATTTGCCCCTTTAGGAACAAATCCATAAGCTTATAAATCTTTCTCAAATATTAGTTCACCCTCGAAAGATCACATTTCCCAATAAGAAAGAAAATATATTACAAACAATAGGTCAGACCCAAATGATCAGGATCTACTTCCTTTGAAAGAAATGTGAATCATGATCCTTCAAGTAGGTCGGCCACAAATGTAACATCATCAAGAAATGAGTCGTTAAGCTTCGCTGGTCGGGAAAATCTTCACGAAATCAAAAAATAGGAAGACTGGCCAGAAACATGAAGAATAAGATAGTCTCACCAAGAATCTGCAAGATCTCACACATGATGTAACCAATTAAAGCATGATGCTAGGGAAGTATTCAAAATGATTCCTAGAATACGTTATAAGGATCACAACCCCTGAATATATCCACAAAATAATTGCAAAAAGAAACAACAAGACTGATCAAACATGCAAACAAGAAAACAAATATTTTTGGTTGATGCAAGATTGCCAAGATCCCAAGATGCCCCTGCATAATTTTTCTCCTTTTCATTTATTTTTTATTTATTCCCCTCTTTTTGTTACACCTCTATTATTTTATCAAGCTCCTTTTTTGTGTCTTTCATTGATGAGCTTCCTTGTCTAGTTCTTCTTCAAAATCACCTTCCTTATCATCCTTGGAGGTTATTTGTACCTTGGAGTAGACTCATGCATACTTGTATGTGGAGGAGAAGTTGACATTGAAGTATCTAGGGCTATTTATTCCTCAAATAACCTTAGTTAGTGGGATTTATTGTAAACCAAAATTACCCCATCACTTACTGATTTAGCAAGATTCTATGAATAATTCATCTTTTCTTTCAACTATTCTATTACATTTGGCAGAGATTTATCTTGAAACTTCTTCATCTCTTTACCTTTATCCTTATTCATTTTCCTTTTGCATTTATTGGTGGGAGAAGGAGGCCTATTTGACCTTTTATTAACCCTTCTACGAGGATTATAACCTTTAAGCCTCACATCCATTCAGTTCATGCTCCTTCCAATAACCTTTTCTAAAATTGTGTCTACTAACAGATCTTCCTTTTGGGATAATTTGACTGGGCTAAGAGGCCTTCTATCTATCTTGAAATGTTCATAGGGTGGGTAGATAATTTATCCATCATCTAATATTTTCTTAGGGATATCATCTCTAAGCCCATATCCTTGCATTTCAAAAGTTGTTAGTCTACAATATCTTCTTTTCCTTACTTCAAATTCATCTTGTAGATTGACACTAAAGCCCTCAATTGTATGCTCATGATTTGGGAAAGTGTTAGGTATAATTCCTTTTAGTTTTCTTGTATGATAAAAATTATTTGTAGCTCTCAATGCTATGATATTTAAGGCTTATAATTCATCTATGGTTGTTCTTTCCAATTGTACTAAAGAGAATTCATAGTATCCCCAATTGAAAGGAAATTTAACCCCTATCTTATGTCTAATAGTAAGGATGGTGTACACCTCCGCGATCTATCTAGATAATTCTAAAAAATAAATCTATTGCTACAAAACCTTGGAAGTAGAAATGGTGCCTTATGAAACCTACAAACTTTGATGTGGGTAAGCCTAATAAACCAATATCCCCATCCGCCAAGGAGCTCAATGGCCTCCTTAAACAAGCTATATCTAGTGTCTCATATTGGTTGATTAAATATTCCATGTATGATTGGATCATTTACTCTTTTTAAATGGGTCTCAACTGCCTTATGCTCAAATTGAGTATAAAAGTCCCATACCTTATTCATACTCGATCCTTCTCCTCTAACCCTTTATGTAGCTAAGACAGGGAAATATCCAATTTTAGTTACAAGGTAGACAACATAGGAGGTCATGTAAAGCTTTATTGTCTCTTGCACATCGATCAATTGGTCATGAATGTTATTATACACTACTCTTCCTTAATCAATGTGATTATCATCTCTTAGAATAGTACTAATGTAGTAAAACATCCATGTATGGTAGCCTCTTAACTCCTCCTCAACCATTGATTTATTTGGCACTATAATCAGATCAATAACTTCAAGATTGAACTTTAACCTCTATAACTTGGTGGGAATCTTGGCCACTTACATCCTCTTTGAATTGAGCCAATTCTTGGTCATATTCCTAACATTATCGACTTCATCATTCTCATGATCCAAATGCTAACAAACCATGATCATTTGTTGGTAAGGAAGCAATTCAAAGATCAAAGAGATCATCTCACATTAGTGAGGTCTATTATGATTACGCCCTTAGAGTCTATGCACTTATTCTTTGGTCATAGTGTTGGGCAATGATGAGGATCAACTTAGGGACTTGTAATAGTATAGGGAAATTTGTCACATGCGCCAACCCTGAATTGTAAATCTTCCAATATTTGGAAGAAGTGTTATCTCCAAAAATATTTCTTGAGTGCTTCTATATCAATATGTTTAATTTTAGTATCTATTATGTTTTGAACTTTAGGGCCATTTTCACACCCTCGGCACACCTTGAAAATTGTACTTCATTTTGAGTAGTATTTTATCAAATTTTAAAGCTTGGCCTTTCTTTTGAGCTACCTCTTATGTAAAATCTACTATAGTGGAATTTTCTTGAGACATCTAGATACCTACGGGGTAAAAGGCCATTATGAAAACTAGAAAAAATCATTGAAAACAATTATCTTAGGCATTTTTCTAGTATTTTTGAACAATTGCAAGATTTCAAGTTTTGAGAGGACAAGAGATCTAGGGATTGACATTTTGGGTGGATCAAGTTTCTTGGAATATGGTTGAAATGTCCATGTAGGACCCAAAATCCCATAAACATAGCCTATAATTGCACTTTTCATGAGAAGGAAGTTCCCATATGGTTGGTGATTTTGACGATAAAATCCTTAAATCTCTTCAAGACTTGAAGTCTTGTAAGGATATAGTGAAAATGTTCAAGTTATGACTCAAAAGATGGATTTCTAGGAGTCTTAAGGATTTAAGGTTTAATTTTTATATCCCTTCGGGACCTAAATTCTTGTAGGGTTTCTCTTCAAAATGAACTATTTTGGAAGTTGATTTTGTGAAAGGCTTGTAATTTTTAGGCTTCTATTCTACGATCCCTTTGAGATCCAAAGTGCCAAAAGAATGTTTTGTGCAAGAATTATATGCATTTTAAAAGGTATCATGTTCTTGTGAGGGATTTATTCTCCTAGATAAGGCATTGAATTTTATCTTCTTGGATCCCTTGGATACCCAGAGTCTCAATTTGTCATTCTTTAGTTTTCACACACTTGAACCATTTTCAAACCTTGGCACAAGTCAACTATATTTCAATAATGATTTCAAGAGGTAATGCAAGGTTCAAACTCCCATGGGGAAATTTCAAACATGGGTGAATTTATGGTTGAATTCTAAGGTAGGGCATGAGAAAGTCACCGTGAAGGTCCAAATTATTTGACTAACCTACAAACATAAATTAAATCTAACTAAACCCTAGCCTAGCAAAGAAAGGAATAAAAAATAAAATGGAAAAAAAATAGAAAGCAACCAAAGAAGAAGAAGATAGAGAGTGTAGGAAGCAAGTAAGAAACCTTACCTACTTCCAGATTTTGAAAACCAAAGGAAACTTGTGAAGTAGTGCACACACAAGCATATCAATTTGAACATGAGCGAGAAAGTGGCAAAGGTGTAAAGAACTTGACCTTCTATGCACTAGACATTCAGGGTTTTGAGAGTTTAATTGCATTTGAACTCTTTGGTCACTATAAAATCTAAATTAATTGAATAGGGCCCAAAAACCATTTAATACTCCTATTTAAACTTTGATATATTTCCATTAATGTGGTACATAAGGTTCAAGTATCCGCCTTTTCCTTAAAATTCTAAAGTCCCACAAAGGACTAGCTATAATGAGCAGGGGTGGGAATCCAGAACAAACAAGGATCTTAGGATTAGATCCTAATATGCATGCAAGTTTTAAATTCTTTCAAACAACAAAGAAAACACAACAAAGAGAAAAAGGAAGGAACTTTGGGAAGAAGAGGGAACTTAGGATAAGTTCGTAAGATTCTCTTAAGGCTTGAAATCCCAAAACAGAAGAAAAACAATAAGGGAAAGGTGAGGAACAAGGATCTTAGGACCAAGGAAAAACAACAAAGGGAAAAAAAGAAGCTTAGGTAACAAGGAAACAAAAAGAAAAGGAAAAGAAAGGAAAAAAAAAAGGACAAGGAGAGCAAAAGAAAGAAAAGAAAATGAGTAGAATGCTATTTTGACCAACAAAATTTGAGGATAATATATGAAGGACATAACATATCCTATTTCAATTAAATAACACAACTACAAATTTATTAATAAATAATAAGATGAGGGCAAAAACAACCCCCAATCTACTAGAAACAACCTTATCAACCTCAAACTCAAAAACAAAAACAACCTTAACAACCTTCAATCCATTTTTTTTTCTTTCATTCTTTTAAATCTACCCATCCCTTTTTTCTTTCATTTTTTAGAATATACCAATCAATTTTTATTCCTTTTTTTCCTTCATTCTTTAGCAGAGGGAAATGATGTTATCATTTTGGTAGAAACACATGAACATGATGGTTGCAAGGTGCCAGATTTTGAAGGCTATATGAAATTTTCAGTTTGGAATAAAGGAAATGAGACAAGAAAAGGGCATGTTGGGGCCACAATACTTATACACAAGAAGTGGTACAACATCACATAATATGAAAAGGAAGACCCAAATAAACAGTATGTTTGGCTCCAAATCAATGAATGAGATAACCTTAGGGTGGCTGCATGTTACTTTGCCCCACAAAACTCTAAGTTCTATAAGTGGCAAAATCTAGATAGGGAATATCTGTATACATCATTAAAAAAGGATATTTTGGTTTTCAACACCATTGGTGAAATAATGTTAGTTGGGGACTTCAATGCTAGAACAACAAATAATCAATCTTTGTAGATGTTTGATAGTGAAAAAGGAGGAGATAACCAATAAACAATAGACTTAGACTTAGACAATTATTTGTTAAGTTAGACTTCACTTCAAATAGACCACACAATAAACAAGATTTCCACATGCAAAAGAAAGCAATGAACAAAGGCAAGATCCTCTTAAATCGGGAAAACAAGAACATCTTTAATGTGAGGCTTGAGCAACAATTTCATGAAATGAGTAACCTCTCGGTGGGTGACAAGGTTAATGAGGAATGTGAGTATGTTATGTTGAAATTGTTGGAATAACTTAGGAAATTTATGTATTGAGAGGGGAGGGGTGAATCAGTACCCTTAAAACTTTTAATCATACACACTAATCAATTACCGAGTTGAATACATTGCATAAAATGAACATAAAGTAAATAACTCACATCATGAAATCTGCAACACGTAAATATTTTAATAACGCAAAAATCCTTTATTAGGGGAAAAAACTACAGTGGGGATGATACCCACAATCCTTCACTACTGCAGTATAAAGGTTGCTCAGTTAGAGCTACAATGTTAGCTAATTCTGGTAGCTTACCCTGTTAGGATTAATATACTCAGTTAAGAGTACAAAAGACTTATTTAGTCTACCATGTTAAAGGATTTTACAATCTCTAATCTAAGAGATGTACCCAGTTAAAGGATTTACAAAATATAAGACTTGTTAGGGCCTACCCACAAGCAATATTTGTACTTCTTTGATTACAACAAAATTCAATATAAAATATCTGATAGAAATGCATCAATCAAATGTTTTCAAGACTTATTGTTCTCTGTAACCTTGTTACCTTGTTCTGCACTCGATAGCTAATTATCATAAGCTTTGCATCATTATGCATACCTCTCCTTTGCTTCTCTTTGCAACATCTTCATCAACTCTTCAACTTCAACAACATTAGCAACAACAACATCAACAACGTCAAAAACAACATGCTCAATGTTCAAACTGATCTCTTATACAATTTTCAGGTGGTTAACTGTGACTTAGGTGGTTAACTAGATCTAGGGAAACATTAATGAATGGTGGAGACTAAGTGGTTAAACTTAGGTTACATCTCCAATTTCATATGCCTTCTGAAACTTCATTGGTTGATCTGCCTCATGATCATGTCCAATCATGTGTTTGGAGTCCCAATGACTCACCTAACTTTTATCTTAAATTTTGTGCAATGCTTCCTGCTTGGTGTCCAGATACAATGTATCTAAATTCAAATGAAATATCAGCTTTGGAGTATTTAGTAACATGCTTGTGCTTACTCGGTAACTCTATACTCTCTTCTCAGTGTTTATGAGTTCTTGGTAACTGTCTTTGCATGGCTTAGTATATGTAGTGTGCTCAATGCTTGATAACTGCTTGGTGCTAGGTGGCTATCTCGGTCACCTTTACCGACTGTGTCTCCTTCACTATATTAATTCCTTGCTTTGATTGCATTCACCAATATATGACTTTGTATAAAAATAATGACAAAAAAATCTCTTTAGGAGTAACAATCTCCCCCTTTGACATTAGTTTGGCATTTTGTGAAAAACTTCAAAGTCGTCAAAATTTTCAAAACTTCAAAAATACTTATGACTCCCCCTTTGATAATACTCCTCAAAATTTGACTAATTATATCTCTCTTATGTAAACATACATATCTCCTTTACATAACTGTCCATATATATATATATCCCCCCTTTTACATATCTTTTTATATATCAGACTATCCTTATATATCCCCCTTTTTTACAAACATGCCTAAATAATACTTACTTATTCTTATCTTCTAGAGATATATGATCAAAAAGGTGTTTAAAATTGGTCTTTACATCAGCTAGGGTTTGTTCTCGTGTATCTATCAGTGTTTTCATAACAACAATCTATGTAGCAACATCAACTTCCATACCAGTAATAGTATCCAATGAAATGCAATCACGAGAAGCAACTAAATCATTGGCTTTCTTCAAATGATTCTACATTGACTCCAGGTGGGGAATAAGAGTTTCTTGCAGCTCAAGGAGCCCCATCCTTAGTGTATATTCTTCATTTCTTAGATCTTGGTTCCTTCCCATTAACTATTTAACCTTTGAGTGATAGGTCTATAGAGATCCAGGCTCGGTTGATATGTTCTTTAGCTTCTCGGTTAGCTCGTGTTCAAGAGATTCCTCTTTTTTATTTGATATCCTTAATGAATAGTGAAATGGAACAGAATTGATGAAATAATAAAAGAATATCAGACAACTTGTTCTCCATATCAGTGCATGCTTCAGAAAGAGATACCTTGTCAAGTGCAATGTTCTTTAAAATATCTTCTAACAGTTTTTGTTTCATGCTCTTATGATGAATTTTCATCATGTCGTTGATTGTGTCTTTGTTCATTTCTCACACTTGTTGAATTAAATATTCTACTTGATTAAGAATACTTGCCTCCTCATTTATAGTAGCATCTGACACAATCTCATATAATACTTCTTTGACATCTTCCAATACAATGTTTTCTTTCTTCTTCTGAAATGATTTATTTTGGATGACCTTAAGTCTCGCCAATTTTGCATACTCTTTCATTTCATCAGGGTCCATAGTAGATATATTGACTTGAGGTAATATGATTGGTTGACTCATATCTACATGTTTTCTCTTCTTTTATTTCTTCTTCTTGATCAGCATACTTTCACCAGTAGATAATTTTGTGAAAGGGGATGCCTTTAATGCATCAAATGTGGTCTCGGTAGCATCAAATACACTTTCATCTTTCATTTCTGCTTGCTTTTCTTTTCCTTTAGTTTTTGGTGACTCCTCTTTCTTTTCTTCTTGTTTCTCTTTGATTTTCTCTCATGTCTTCTATTTTTTCCTTTCTTATGTCTGTTCTAGTGTCTTTTCTTCTTCCTTGTATTTTTCTTGTCTATCCTCGGTCTTGTCCTTTTCTTGATCCTTTGCAGGTTCAGTGCCTTTCTCTTGTTGTGGTACATCAGATTCTAGGTAGAAGGTGCCTCAGTGTTCTATTTTATGTTGGGATTAGTGGCCTTAGGCTCCTTGGTTTCTCCTTGTTCTTTTGCCTTAGGTGTTTCAATGCCTTTCTCTTCAGTATCAGTTGCAACACTAGATATTCCAATATCAACATCTAAATACTCATTGACTTGTTCTAGAACTTCCTGTAATAGTTAGGCATCAATAAAATCATCAGTATCCATTTGTTAAGTTGATATTTCCTTTTATATCATTACATCTTCATCTTTGACAACTTTGGTGGCAGGGTCCCCCTTTGTAATATCTTCAATCAATATTTTTTCTTTATCTAATGTAAGATCAATAGGATTGTCCTTACCTTGATTTTCGATATCTTGATCTTTTCCTGTCTCATCTTCTATGTATATAGAGATAATTTTTCTCCATTGGTCATCAATCTCATCTTGTAGTTTCTCTAACTCTCCAAGCATGATCCTTAAGGATCTTCCTTTAATAAAAAACCGGTTAGAGTAGGTCTTCATTTTCCCATCTATCTCAGTTACAGTCATTGTGGGTTGAGCTAAAATTAGGGATCTTTCCCTCATTTGTTTCTCAATATTCAATGCATATTTCCATCTAGCATCAATTTTTCTATATAATTCAGTAGGTAGATGGTTAACAACTTCAATTGGTGCAATTTTAAACTTATACAAAGTAAAAACAACGACCTCTTTTATCTTGGTTTTACCTTCTTCATTCTGGTTGTCATACTTCATGTATCTGATTCCTGAAATGCCTCCATTCTTTTTAAGTAACTCAGGTGACTTATCTAGAGTCATTTTCAATCAACCTAAGATTATATTCTTATTTTTTCTTAGGTCTTCAGTGTCTGTCTCACTATCTTCTTTTAAGTTAAATTTTCTCCTTGTCTGAATTGTAGCTTTCTTACTTGTCACATATATTTTACCTTTTGGCTCATCTACTTTTGATTTCCTTTTTACTCTCGATGTAGTTGTGGACCGTGTGTTTGGTTTGGTTACCTTAGTACTCGATGAGGCCTTCATTGCTAGTGGTTCCCTTTTGTGTCAGAGGATCCATCCTCATCTATTTCTTCATCAACTTTGAGATCCTTTGACAATTTGTTAATCATTTTATTTGTCCTCCTTTGGGCTTTAGGTATTAAGATTTATTGTTCTTCTCTTTCACCTCTTCATAAGTGCCATATCTTTTGGCTCTTTTGTCATAATGATTTGCTAATATAGCCTCAATTTTTTGTGTTGCAATGTTTGTGTCCATCTTGTATCCCATGGGTTGTATCCAAATACTTCTTGGCTCAACAACCTTGATAATACATGTGTCGGTGTCCACTTCAAAACATATAGTGTCATGATATTTCTCAACTAATTGGGGTGTTATCATGTACTTATTATGCATCTTAGCTTGAAACTTAAGGAATTAATCATTCATTATCATATCAAGATCTTCACCTAGACTCAGGATGTAATCATTTTTTTGATATATGATAGGCTTCTCAGTGCTCCATGTAACATTACCAATAGATGGGAAGAAATTCATAAAATAGAAATATATGCATACCAGTAGAGATCCAAACTTAAAAGTGTTTGTCCTTTCCTTATGGTATTCGTATTATCTTCCAATTGCTTCAAAAAAATCTCACAAATGTCAATCTGCATGTTATTCTTCACAACCTTGTATGCCAAATCTACAGCTCCACATGGTATGCTGTCAACTCTTGAAGATTGAAACACTCGGTAGGATATGACATTACATGCAAATTTTAGTTCAGGGTCTTCAATAGTATAAGTCTTCATACCTCTCCCACCTCACTTTTCCTTGGTCAATTCACTCAATTTGTTCTTCTCAATTTGACTTATAGCCTTTGGCTTATCTCCAGTTGGGTAACTAGTTACAATGTGTAAAACATATTTTGTTATCTTCACTGGTTGGTCAAGCCACATGAATTGGTCATGGACTCGGCTAAGAACCATTCTTATCCACTCTATTTTAAATATTTTTAGAATATGAAGGGCACGAGTCAAACTCTTTATATCCAAATGAACATAGTCATCCTTCAGTTTTCCAGTCGCACACAATTTATGAAATGACGCATCAATCTCAATTATGCATATCTCTTTAACTTTGCAATGGATGAATGCTTGCACATATTTGATCAATATAACCCTTGGTGGAATTGATTTTGAAGCTCCCATATTATTAGGTTCTATTTTTATTGTGTACGAGGAATTCTTCAATCTGTTGGGAGCAAGCTCAAACATGCAAACATTAGTGGGTTAGCACATAAATCATTTCAAAAGCATGTAAAAGAACAAGCAAGCAACGAAGAATACCAAATAACATCAGATTGAGCTTAAAAACAAGTAAGAATGCACCCTATTCTACTCATTTTGATTTACTCTTTTAGATTGTATGTAGGTGTGCTCTCTCAAACACACAAAATGCTATGGATCCCAATGCAATGCAAGATTATCAAAACAAGAAAAAAGATTCAAGAGCTAGTATGAAGAACTACTCTCAAATCTTCTTCAAGAAGATGATATTCTAAGCTAGTTATGAAGATGATATGCATATGCTATATAGAAACTAAGATTCATTCACCAATTTGAAACCTAGCATGTGATTTCTATGTGACTTAAGCATGGAAAACATAAAAACTAGAAACTAAGAACATTAGCATGAAAATAACTATGAATTCTAAAGCAATTCTAGCATAATAACAATGCACAATGAGAGATGAAAATATGAGAGGAGAAG
>MU223386.1:39684-59170 GCA_018584345.1 Thuja plicata
ACAATAGGTGTGACCCCTAACTCTTGAGCTTCTTGAGCTAAAGGCTTAACATTCAAATTCACAAGGTGAGTAATACTACGCAAGAAATTAATACCTTGATCATTATCATGGAGAACTTTCTTAAGAGACTCTATGTCTTGGATAGAATCTTGATTATGGTTTTCTTGGATAAGCCAATTTCCCATTTTATCAAGTTCGGTTGAAAGGTTTTGCACTTGTTCAGGAGGAACTCTTAAAGCGTCATCTTCATCATGAGAATAGTGAGAAGAGTTATGCTCCATGGAAGGATTAGAATCATGAGTTATCAAATTATCATTTGGGATCCTAAGGAAAGGAGAGGAAGACTCAGGATCAAAGGAACCCATAAGTCTACGACTTCTTCTAACTGGGATACTATAAGTAGGACTAGATGTGATAAAGCTCATACACCAATACAATGCCAATGAACTAACAAAATTTTGATCTATTGAATTGAAATGCAATTTTGAAAGAACATGCAAGATCTAGCATAAACAATGTAAATCTAACACCAAAAAGAAAGAGTTGTCTATCGCGGGTTCACCAAAATGTAAGATAAAATATATATATGTTTTGGGGGGTTGATTTAATGGATGTTAAGTGTTAAAATGTAAAGATATTGAATATTCTATCTTACGAAAATGTAAAGGGGGATGAAATTAGATGTGTTTATTAAGAAGATATAATGTATTAAGAATGATTGATTGATTATCTTTGGAATATAATGCAAAGTTGCCTAGAATGTATTGAATCCTTTAACCTTAATTGAGTTATATTGATTAAGTATTGAAATTGTGATTAAGGAGAAGATAAGATGTCCCTCTTTTATTCCCAAATGCACAAATGGGAGATCCAAGTTGATCAACCCAAGAGAAGGGTTAATGCACAAATGAATCAACTATTTGGAAAGGAGAATAACAAAGAAGATATTTAAATTCTGTAATTATATGTATAGAGATGATATATGACTGTAATTGAAAAGATATGAGAAATACACTAACCTTGAAATATTGCAGATCAAAGAATGCTATTTTCTGAGGTCTGTAGACTGTTTCTAGAAAAACTTACAGTTGATACCAAACCAAAACACAGAGACGAACAAAACCCATAAATCATTTTCCATTTTGATGTCGTCTTATGAAAAAGGTTGACCTTGACCCACAAATGTCAACCCTGACCCATTAATGTCGACCCTAACCTACACAGATCCAAAAGTGACTTTGTTTGCGGATCCTAAATTTTTTCCAAAAAGGGTATCCAGATCTGGTCTCAAAACTGCAATCCTGAACCTGTACCTACAAGAAAAAGGAGATTGTTTGTTGTGGGGGAGGGGTTTGCCTTGGTAAAACCCCAGTTTTGGAATTAACCTCAAATATATGTAATTAAAATTGTAGAAATGGACAAAGTAAATGCATAAATTCACCTTGCTTGAAAAAGTCCTTGTGGCGGATTTGAATCCTTGAATCCACAAGTGTGCTTCAAATGTAGAATGTAGAAAGGTAGGATATCCTCAATCTCTTGCTTTTAGATCTCCAACACCAAGTCTTGAATGGGTTCTTGAATTTGGAATAGTCTTGGAAGAAGGTGGATGGAGAGATCACCAAAAGGGCACCTTGTAGCTTAAATCCTTCAATGGCCTTGAATGGATCTCCTTCATGTAAATGGATACTTGAATGGATGAATGCTTGCTTGAAATCTTTCTTGATTGCTTTCTTGAACTTCACTTGATAATACTTGATCTCAATTAGGAATGCTTGATGCTTGATTAGAAGACTTTCATTTTTCTTGATGATGTTTAGAGAAAATGAGAGAGAAAGCTTCCCTTTTATATGAAATTAGGGCACAATCTTCCAAGGAGGACTACATAGGAGGATTAAATTCCCATTAAAGCCTTTACCCCTAGGAGAGGACCTAATTTAAATATAATTTAGGAGTCAACGCTTCAGAACCTGAAACAGCCGACTTGGAAGTGGGAAATACTTTTTGCAAAGGCCGACCTCCTGAAATAGCAAGACTCTAGGATCTAAATCCTGGGTCAAGGTTAAGGTCGACCCTGACCTAGGTCAAGGTTGAGGTTGACATAGACCTAAAATGTCAACCTTGACCCTGAAGCCCAGAATCACTAGTCTGCAGTCTAGAATGCAAAAATCAGGCCAAACAGGAGTGGAAAGAGGAACAGAACAGGGAGGAAGCCATGTCAAGATTAGGAACCCATTCAAGGTGCTTGCCATGACCCCAAACCACTTACTCGGAAGGATAAACATGTATACAATGGAAGTGGTTCCATTTTATGACTATACACATAGATTTCATGATCACTCTACTAATGAATTTCAAACTTTACATTATAAGATTAGGTAGTGTTAGCTCTTTTTCTTGTAGAAACAATTATAATAGCAATAAATGCCAGACTCTCTTGTACCCAAGTTATATTCTCAAAGGGAAAAGGATAATTAACAAGGATGAAAAATCCTTCTACACTTTGGGCTCCACATACCCAGGTGGGTGCACCTTTGGTAGAATATTATCTTTCAGCAGTTTTTTAACAGTGGATTAAGGATTTGTGATCCTCCTTCTTTTTATGCCATTAGGCTTAGGAAGGCTAACCTATTGATTCACTCTTCAAGGAATCACTAAAATTAATTGTACTAAATACAATTAGCTATACATGTACTTGAGATAAAATAAATATAAAGATTGATAAAAATTGAATTGATGATAACAACCACTTGTCAGCATTTTGACTAGTGCCTAATCATGGGTGATAGAGTCAAAATAGAGTATACATATATTAAAGATAATCAATGGAAATACAAATAAACCATAGATATAATGCCTTAAAAACTATCCTCTCATCCTCACACCCCTGTATCAAATTCCAGCATAAACCCTAACCCTCTGTAATTATCTGCAAGATTTAAAACTCTCCTTGAAAGCAACTCATAGACAAGAACATGGCTACTTTATAACCAATATACTCAAAATTCCTTACAAATTGAACATACAAGAATTAATATAAAATGCAAAAAGACATCATTGATATCAAAATGGAGATTCCATTGTATTTCATTAATGTAAATTCGATATCAGTACATTCAAAGACTCAAAACCAACATTTAGACACCATTCAGAAATTTTCCTTATAGTCATATTTTTACCATCTCTTATACAATATTACAACTTGATATTTATAGATAGCCATAGTCATCTTGGAATCCTTTAGGAAAATAAGGATGCAACAAGCTACGGATGACTAGGCTAGAGGACAAAATATAGTTTTCAGATGAGACAAAATTTCAGGCGGATGGGATAACAAATCTTTGCTATAAGCCATGTAATCTTTTGTCCTATGACCACCTGAATGCTTGAAGTTGCTCTGAGGTGGCTGGGTCCTTGTCATCTAGACTTTGTCCTCTTACTGATGTAGAGCCCCTAATATCTGATTTTCTCAAACTGGTCAACCTCTTTGGTGTTAGTATCCCCTTTATGTTTGTTGTCTCATGCTATCGGGGTGACTATACCATACTTGCTAACCCATGTGGTGAACACCTCATCACTTGGCCAACTGAAACTGAGGACCTCATCCTTCTGGATATAGAATTCTTCCCAATCATCATTAGCTTTCTCAACTTCTGCCTCCCAAGATTCAAAAAATGTCTTGGCTTTGTTTAAAATATCAATAGTTAACACAAACCAGCCAGCATTCGCCAATGTAACAATACTTTTTGTTCTGCTGGTTAGTGTTTCATTTAATTGCCTTAGCCATAAGGCTTCATTTTTTATGTTCCCATCCTCTTTGAACATGTTGGGAAACATGTCATATCTGTCCCTAGAGAACTCTTCTCTCAAAATTGTGACCCTCTTTATGACCATGTTCTTCTTGATGTCCAAATTAACCATTAATTTGAGACATTTATGGGTGCTTGTCAGGATGATATCAATATTATTCTACTCCTTTGAAAGAGAGTAAAAGGATTTGACATGGGCTGCCTTCCCTTTCCAGTTATTCATTATCAAATCCCACTACTCCTTTTCATTATCATGTTTGCTTATGATGCCTGCAATCTTCTTTCCCAGTAGATAGAGGTTAGAAAGATTGACCTCACTAGCACACCTTTTGAGGTTGGAAAATATCTGATCAAAATGTTTTTGCTTCACCAATTCCTCAGCCTCTTTGTATGTAGGGGAATCTTCAAGATCCCTTTTACCCTCTTCTTCTAGCCTTGATCTCTCACTGATCAACCTACTTTTCTTAGCCTCTAATTCTTCTCTTTTGGCATCAATGGCTTCTTGGGTGGTGGGACTTAAAGGTGTAGGGGATGGGGGATATGTCACAAATGGACTAGAGGAGGAGGGTTGGTGAGGTTCCTAAGCAATTACCCATTGGGGCATAAGTTGAATTTTTTGTTTACCCTCCAGTACTGCTATTCTGTTATCCTTCAATAAGGATTTGACCTTTTCTTCATTGTAGGCTTTAAGTACAAACTCATACTTCTCATTTAAACTAGCATAAGCCTCCCTTTCTTTCTCAACTACCTTCAAGATTAAACTAGCTATTTGAACAATGAGGTTTACTACTTCAGTTCCTAAAGTGTCAACAACCCTCTTCACAATTAGGTTTCCTGTATCTTCAACATCATCATCATCCTTTATTCTCCTCTTGTCTTTTTTCTTCAATGACTAGATTGCTAGAGCTGCATGGTCTTCACTAAACTGGGCACCAATTGATGTCCCAATAGTGCTCATAGGTTTTGCTTGCTTTCTGACAACATCAAAGACTACTACATCTGCTAGATCCCATTGAGGTAGTATGAGAACTCCCTGCTTCTTAATCATTTCTCTACCCTCTTCAGGGGTGATCTTATCAAAATCTGATAACATCTCCTTCTTAACCTCCTTCTCTATATCTTCTTTACCAGAGTTGAGCTGGGCTTCTTGCAGCTTTTGGCACTTATGATTGAATTCATCAATGTGGAACCTCCATAGAAATTGAATGAATGCCCTGGTTTTAATGAAATTGTCATCAGACAAGAATTCATCACTGGCCTGCTTGGTTATAGGATCTAACTCCCTGCCAATAAATTCTGCTACTGTGAGGTCAGTTGCTGTATGTTTAGGTGCCTCTAGCATCCCTTCTTGTAACTCCTGAGTGGTAACAACCGCTTCACCAGCATTCCTCAATTCCACCAATTGCTCAGCGATGGCTTGGTCATGATAATGCAAAGGGGATTGGGAAGGAGAGTACAATTCACTCTCTTGTTCTTTTTTTTCCACCCTTTGTCTTTTGGGAGAGGGCACCTCTTGAACATTGATATTTGTTGGTCTCTTTCCTTTATGCTAAAGAGGTTTTTTAGCTTTAGGTACAATGGTAGTGTATCCTCTCCTTTTATACACTACATAATCCCCCGGTGGGACTATTCTCCCCTATGGAAGCTTATTCAAGACAACAAGAGCCTTTTCTGGTTCATTTTCATTTGCTCTCTGCCTCTTCTCATTTAGGATTTGTATGATCCCCTCAAAAAGATTCATTAGGGAGTCAATTTTGTAAGACCATCAGAAAAATTCCTTTAAAGGATCATAAGTTTTGTCAAAATTTTGTACAAAGTCTAAAGACTTCTTGTATGCCATCCATTTCTCCTTCCTAACTTCCTAAATACCAAGGTCAAAAATGTTTCTGATAATATCCTCAGGGTAGTTGAACTAATGTTCTAATATCAAGCATTTAGTCCTCTTCCTAAACATACCCATGATAAAATCTTCATTATCTGCACATCTAGACACATACGTGGCTAAATGATAAGGCTCAAAATACTTGTCAAACTGTGTCCACCCACCTTTGGTTATGATGAAGTGATGGGCTCTGAGGAGGGTAGGAAAGATGTTTCCCTTCATCTTTCTAGTCAGGGCTTCTTCCTCTAGCCCACCCAATTGCTTTATAATTTCTGCTACTCCAATCTTGAGTGGGACTCTGTAGGGCAGCACATAAGGGGTTCCTCTGAATCCATAAACCCTAATTACTGTAGAAAAAGGGTACAAAATTAGATCTCCCCAATTGTGAGCAATTTCTAGATTTGGGGCATATTCCATAGGCCTTAAAAGCCACATCATTTCAGTGTGGACCCTAGCATTTTGGTTTCTCAGCAGTGACTTGAGTCTAGTTGCAAAAACCTTATCAAAATACACATAACTAGCACTCTTCCTATCCCATGACAAGTATGCACTGCACATATGAACATGCAATGCTTTACCATCTTGGAATTTATTCAGTTCCATTTCTTCCTAAAAGAAGTCTTCATTGCTGAACAAGAGCATATGCATCATGAGGGAATACCATCCCATTGGTTTATGTATGTTGCTGCCTTGAATTCCTGCCAGACCCTCATGCATCTCCTAAGCAATATAAGATGCAAAATCAAATACTACTGATAGGTGGGGATGCAAAATTTGAATAACCATTAGCATTATATGGACAGGCATTGTTACATCTTTATCTACCCCCAAAACTCAGCACCGAGCACTATACATCTTTCTGGCCTTACCATTAAAAAGATCCAACTTGAAAGGTTCTAGGGTCCTAGGCTCTACTATAACCAAGTCCCCTATTTTATTAAAATACCCCTTCAATGCTTCATCCCTGTAATACTCCCTCTGATTATGGTATATTTCTTTAAAGTACTCAAAATCAATATCATCCATATTCTCAGAGGTGTCAGTCAGCTTGAAGATCCTTTTGATTTCGTCTCCTGATACAATCAACAACACATTTCCCTGAGTATCCCTAACAACCCTAGCCACCTTATCATAAGTGTTTGCAATTAAAGTGAACAAATCAGTGTCCATGAACAAACTAGGTGATATCAGTTTTCCCACATCTAACTCTCAAATATTATAGTCTAGGGTAGGGGCATTCCTTTGGCTATAGGTCATCCTGAACATAGTAAGGTCATCAAAACTGGTATTGACATCTTTCACCCATCTACCAGAATCATATAACCCTTCTCCAATTTTGAAGTGGGGATGTGGTGGAACTACCCTTTTAATCTGAGTGGCATCTCTTATGGACATTGGCAATTGCTATAACAAATCTTCCCTAACGTTCCTTTTTCGATAATCAACCTCTCCAAAAATCTCAACTCTAGGGGCCATTCTAAGGTTTTTCTTTTGATACTAGACTTAGATTCTGAGACAAAGTTCTAAAAACCTTTCTGAACTACAAATTCCACCACAATCTGAATGCTAGTGAATCAGTAAGCTTACTTGTTCTATATAGAAGTCACGTGAAGCCAATTTTCTCTCCAATCCCATCTTTGCTCGAATGATTTTGGTGAATCATTGTGACTGCAAGTTGACTTAATCAATTCTACGGCCTCAATCAAATCAATCTTTCAAATTGAATTTGACTGGAGTTGCCACATGTTCTATAATTAATTCACATGCTTCAATTTTGTGGCTTAACGACTCTCTGCAACACATTTTATCAACTTTGAATTTGAGCCATAGATTCTGAACATCATTCTCTGCATCTGACGGCTATCTTATTTTCCTAAAAACAACTATCTACCGAGGACACATGTCGCCACCGCTTAATCACTTACTCACTAGATGTCAAGCACTTTCCTTTTAAGCAATTAAGTAGATTGTTAGATATAAGACAAGTTAACTATGGTTTAAGCTCTTGCCACCTCTGAATGTCTGGGTCCACCAACTGCCAGATGTCATCAGCGTTTAATGGCTTGCCTGATAGATGTCGTGCATCTTGGGTATAATCCATTAAGTTGACCGTTAGATCTTTCCAGGCTTTAACATCCTTTATGCTATCTGCGACTGGACCCACATTCTTTCTTGGATAGGTTTCGCCACCGCTTAATCGCTTGCCCATTAGATGTCGCGCACTTTTTGTTTAGGCCATTAAGCGAGCCATCAGATTCCTTCATACTTGCGCACTGTTTAACTGAGGACCTTTATGACTGTTTGGCCCCACCAAGGACATGTGTCACCACCACTTAATTTCTTAACTAATAGATGTCGTGCATCTTGGGTATAAGCCATTAAGCGGGCCGTTCGATCAAAAATTACTTGCTCACCACATAAGACAATGACATAAAAGGGATTTTTTCATGGCATGACTTAGGAATTATTAAAGTGGTTAGGATAACATAGTCTTTTTGCAAAAAATAACCCATTTAACATGAACACATGACTTGATGTAACTTAATTGACCGAAAAAGTAACATGAAAAAAGAATTGGCCAAGACAGTTAGGGTTTTTTAGTCATTTTCCACCATTTTCAACTAGGTTAAGGGTTTGAGAAAACTTTGCAAAGGCATAAGAATAATTTTAATCTTGATTTCAAAGCCTTGGACACTACCAATGATAAGGGACCCTAGGAAAATTGCAAGGCACAATTTAAATAGGAAATAGCACCAACAATGGCCCTCTCTGAGGATGTTTAAACACCAGGTTATAACAAGAACCACAGATCTCTAGGGAAGCAGATCACAAACCATACTAACCCAAAACCAGAAATAAACACACAACAGAAAGGAAACACACCTATACATATATTACATACTACTGTGCTTGGAGAAGAAAGGTTAATTAAATAAATTTTTCAGGAATTGTCCATGCACTGGCAATTCCTATTCTTCATCATCCAGACTCTTGAGGAAATAAGAATCTTTTTCAAAGATCCAAGATATAAAAAAAGGCCCTATCCATAGTGATTCAAATTTCTTGTGTTTGCCTTTCTCTTCAGCCCTAGTATTCTACTGCAATACAAAGTCACTAGGCAGAAACTTTCTCTCATCTGCCCTTCTGTCAAAAAGATATTTCATTTTTTGTTGTAGTTTGATATCTTCTCTCTGGCTTTCTCTCCTTATTTCATCCAATTCTACCAGTTGAATCATCCTTTCTTCCATGGGTTCAGAAATTTCTATTTCTTCATCTTGGATAAATTTGTAAATTGGGAGCAAATTGTTAACATGCATTCTTGACTGAACATCATAAACCAATTCAAAAGGAGACTTTCTAGTGGCCTTCTTGACAGTAATCCTATCAGCCCAAAGGGCAAGTTTCAATTTAACATGACAAGCTCTCTTATTTCCCTCCGAGGTCTTTTTTAAGATTTACAAAATACTTTTATTACTGGATTCTTCTTGACCATTAGCTTGAGGGTGGTATGGAGATGAATAGGACATAACAATTCCCATATCAGAGCAAAAGTCAGTGAATTCTTTAGACCTAAAGCACATGGCATTATCCATTATCAATTTAAGGGGGACACTAAATCTTGTAATTACATTATCCATCAAAAATTCAATAACCATAGTACTTGTTGCCTTTTTGGTTGTGATTACTTCCACAGACTTTGTGAAATAATCAGTTGCTAGCAAAATCTAGCCATGGCCTCCACTTGATTTTTCATTAAATTCTCCTATAAAGTCCATTCCCCACATAGCAAAGGGAGCCTCTAATACTACATGGTTTAATAACAATGCCCCTGAATACTTCATCTTGCTTGAAAATCTCTGGCATGGCTCACATTTCTTGATAAAAGTGTGAGCATCTTGAAAAATGCAAGGCCAATAATATCTAGCCCTCAAAATTTTGTGGGTTGTTGTTCTAGAAGAATAATGCCCTCCACACATTCCAGCATGCATTTCTTTCAATACCTTCTCTGATTGACCTTTGTCAAGGCATAATAACAAGATCCCATCTCTATTTTTCTAGAATAAATCACCCTGCAACAAAACATACTTTTGTGATTGCAGTTTCAAACTCCTCCTTTGGTTATCATTCAAGTTATCTGGATATTTAGCATTTTTTAGAAAGTAAACAATATCGATATACCAGAGTTGCATCTCAATACTTGTCAAGCAGTTCTCTTTTACACCAACACTGTTAACTTGGACCAAATCAAAAATTTCTTTTGTCATCAGCTTAGCCAACGCTAATCCCCTCACCAACTTAGTGATATGGATTTCTATGTCAAACTCTTGGACTTTGTTTATCCAGTTACATCTTTTTCCTGTCACTTCATTTTGAGCAAAGATGTCTTTGAAAGAAGCATGAGGGACATAGGCTTTTACTTTTGCACACACCAAATAAGGCATGAAAGCCTTGACTTCCTTCACCAGAGCATAAGCTTGTTTTTCCATCATCTGATAATTTAATTCAGCTAATTGCAATGATTTACTAAAAAATGCAATAGGGTGCTCAAATCCTTCACTATCCTTCTGCAATAAGATTGCTGCAATAGTATGGAATGAGGCAAAAGTAAACAAAGAAAAGGGATTAGTGTAATCAGGGGATACAAGGACTAGTGATTCTTGAATAGCTTTTTTTATTCTTTCAAAGGATAACTGAGCTTCTTGGCCCCATTCAAACTTCACATTTTTCTTTAGCAATTTGACAATAGGTTTAACCAGTTCTACAAAGTTGGCAATAAATCTCCTAACAAAGTTAATCTGCCCTAGAAATGAATGTATACCTTTTAAGTTCTTGGGAGCAAGTACCTTTTGGATGGCTTCAACCCTTTCAGGATCTATCCTCACCCCCTCCTTTCACACTATGTGTCCCAAAAGTTTCCCCTCAGTAACAACAAAGTGACACTTTTTTGGATTCAGAGATACCCCATATTCTAGTGCTTTTATCATGACCTTTTCCAAGTGATTGCAATGATCCTCTGCTCTTTTTGAGAAAGCTGTCAAATCATCTTGCTGCACCACCATCAGAACATCTATGAGGTCTTTGAAGGCTACATCCATAGCTCTTTGAAAAGTTGCACCATCATTTTTTAGCCCAAATGGCATATGAGCATATACATAGGTGCCCCAAGGGGTAGTAAACACTATTTTGAATTGCTCATAGTCTTTAACTAGCACCTAATTGTACCCTAAGAATCCATCCATCATAGATAACAAATCACATCCAGTGACTTTATGCAACATAGCCTCCATGTTAGGTAGTCCATAATTATCTTTCAATGAGGCTACATTTAAATTTCTAAAATCGACACACAACCTTATCTACCCATTATTTTTTCTTACAGGGACTAAGTTAGAGACCCAAGATGAATGTCTAATAGGCTTGATTATGCCTACATCCCTTAGCTTCATCAGTTCTGTCTGCATCTTGGTAGCCAGTAATGGATTGATTGGCCTTTGTTTTTGTCTGAATGGTTTAATGCCTTCTTTTAAAGGGACATCATGTTGAAATAAATCTTCTCTATAGGCTTTCAAATCATCATAGGACCAGGGAAAAACATGTTTGTATCTTTTTAGCAACTTTATTAAATTCTATCTCACGTTGCTATCCAATTTTTTGGCAATGTAAACTAATTGGGGAGATATTTCAGATCCCAAACTAATTTCCTCTAAGTCTCCCACTCTGGCATTGGACTTATGAGTCATATAGTTGTCATTTATGCTCAACATGCCTTCCAATTCAACCAACCCCTTGGGAATGTGATTAGTATCCAATTGGATGACTTCCTGATCAAAAATATACTCCTTATTGTCTACAATTGACACTAGAGATTCACAATCAATCTTTTGACCATCATATTGATCTATACATTGGATAAACTTGAGGATATCATCATCATCCTCAAAAACTTGCCAATTATAAATATTGTCAGGAACTATTGGCCTACTTTTCATCTCAACCACAGACATGCCAGTAAGAGTAGCATCATTTTTTTAGGGCAACATTTTCCAGGAAATCTGCCATTATATTATTTGATCTTTCTACCCATAATATATTGAAAGCATCAAAGAATTCCATCCTATCCCAAACAACATATTTATATAATTTTAATTTGTCATCTTTAGCAGCATAATGTCCTCTAATCTAAGATATAATTAACTGGAAATCTCCATGGGCTTTTAAACATTTAATACCATGCTTGATGGCAATATCCATTCCCAAGATTAAAGTCTCATATTCGGCAGTATTGTTTGTGCATTGAAAAGTTAACATGAATGAATATTTGAAAGTGATACCTGATGGGGATATCAACAAGACTCCTACACTAGATCCTTCTTTTGAACATCCTCCATCAAAATACATTTTCCAGAGCCCATTTTGTTGCAACAACTATTCATCCACAATTGGGTCAGTGTTCTTTAGCTGCGGCTTAACTTCCTCAACCATAAAAATTTCCATATCAACATTCACACAACAATTTAATTGGTTAGGTAAAACCACCTCAACCATAATAGATGACTGGGGTTCTCTTTACAATTTGACCTCATTCCCATTTACAGGGATAGTTGCATAGGATAAACCCAACTGCATCTTTCCTCCTACTGCTGCTGCCCATTGCCTTGATAGAAGCATACCATAATATGGTTTAGTATCCACTACCACTATATCCATTCTATAAGTTGCTTCAGGGAAAGCATCAATTTTCACTTTAATATCCTTCAATGTTCCTATCACAGGAACTTCCCTATTATCCATGGCATAGCAGCTCCCAACAGATGTAGTAACACAGAGGCCTAATTCTTTCATCACATGATAGGACATCAAATTCGCTGCTGCTCTAGAATCAATCATGTAGTTTTTTACCAAGAAACTATTTACCATTAAGGTGACATAGAATGGATCAACAGACAACAATTCTTGGGTTATTATATTTCCAATACAAATGTTAGAAAGTTCCTTGCTCTTTCCTTTTCCTTTCACTAGTGGACAATCTTCTCTAGCACTATTTAGTGTCAAAGGTATCTCCTCATGATTAGGGATAGATACATCATCTATTCCTTTTAATAGTGCTAGAGAAACTTCTTTATGCTCTTTTATTTTCAACATTTCCATAAGTGGGACTGAGAATTTCATTTGGGTTAAAGCATGTTTCATGTCAAAATGAGGCAATTCAGGGGGTATATCATTTACTTTCTTCATTTTCTTGATTTTCTCATTTGGTACTAATTCTTCCTTCGATATTCCCCCCCCCCCCCATATNTTTTCTTGATTTTCTCATTTGGTACTAATTCTTCCTTCGATATTCCCCCCCCCCCCAATATGATCATGAGGAGATCCCACTTGCCTACAACATTTATCATTGTCATCTTCCTTATGATGAAAATCCTCATTTACTTGAGGTGAGTCTTTTCTAACATAAACAGGGGTAGACTTTCCTTGAGCTAGTTGTACTATTCTATTTCTTAAGTTGTAGGCACTTCTTGCTTGATTAATTGCTACAACAGTTAAAGACCTTTTCTCTTCATCAGTAGGAGTCCTAAAATGAGTTTGTGAACTATCATCACCCACTGTGTTTATAGTTGCCTGTGAAACATACTCATCCTGATCACTTTGATATGTTGAACTTCGTAACTGGTTTGTAAAACAATAATTATCCTCCAAACTTGAATTATCAGAGGATGAAGCAATATCAGAGAGCCATGGATATGGTTTCTTTACAGTGAACATATTGATACCAGAGCCTTCCTTCTCTCTTTCTTCTTTTTGGTCAAACAAAGCCTGAGCTACTACACATTGATAGGAAGGGTGTGGCATATTGCAAGCATCACACTAGGGAGTGCTCTCAACATAGTTGGCACTGTTCCTTTTTAGGGGATCTGGGGTTTCTTTTGCTTTTGGGTTATCTTGCCCCTCAGGGACAGGTTTTCCATTATTCCAATTGGTCTTGTATGGATAATCTCTCAGGTTAGGCTGTCTGTCAAATCTTTGGTTAGTATACTTATTAGCTCGGTACCCTCCTCTATCATTCTTATCCATCTTGGCAGCAAGGTCTTTTATTGCACTCACCAATTTATCCACTGTATCATCTTCTTTGACACTTTTATTGGCTGATCCCTTTTCTTTCCAAAGTTTATTATCTTCTCTCTTCCCCAATTTCCCTGATGCTCTCCTATTACTCTCAATGTCAATTTCTATCTTGTAAGCATCCCTTAAAGTAGTTGGGTTTTTATCTCTAAGAAGATAAGACATTTTTCCATCAGCAACATTAATGTAAGTGGTAAGGCACACTTCCTCATCTAATCTCAAAACTTGGAACAATTTGTTCACGACCTTTTGAAATCTACTGTTAAAATCAACCATATTTTCATTTGGGAACTTCTTAATGTTATTAAACTCATTTAACATGTATCCAGAATTAACATGCTCTCTATACTGCTCCCTAAAATACTTTACAAATTCATCCCAAGAGGCAATACTATCATTAGGCAAGTTTCTGAACAAATCCCTAGCATCTTCAATTAAAGATTGAACAAAAAGTTTCATAATTGCATCCTCATCTTCAATTTCAAAGTCAGTTATCTTATCACCAAAAGCTTTTAAATGCTCTTCACAAGTAACAACATTATTTCCTGTGAACTTAGGGATCCTATCTCTTACCTCATTGGGGATCACATTAGGGTGACCAGGAATGCCTTCAAAGAAGAGAGCTCTATATCTGTTCATGTGGATAGGCCTTCTTTAAAAATTCCCCAACTCGTTATTACCATTTGTTCTAGAAATTCCTCCTTGATGTTGAACAGGTGGAGGAACACTCTGCTTGGGCTTGGCAGCTTGAAAACTTGGGTGAGGACCCATGAGTTGAGTAGCTACATTAGGACCAGAGTTTTGAACATTTGGGTTCTTTCCACACTTTTGGACTTTAGGAGCACCACCTTGATTGTTCACATTTAGATCAGCAGATGGATTTAATTGTTGTACTCCTTGACTCACATGCATAGAACTACTTGCAGTAGTATTACTGGTAGCATGAAGTAAGGCTATCTTCATCTTCATATCAACTGTAACAGCCTCCAATTCCAACTTTTCTAGTTGTTTTGCAAAGTCATCTTTAGCCTTCCTAACCCGTTCAATGTCCAAATCAATTTGAGGTATTCCTTCAAGGTTGGAAACTTTCTGCTGAGGCTCATTTATGCTGATACCAACAACCATTTGCTTACCTTTGTCAGGGGCATCTTTATTAGTTACTTTGAGTTTCACATTTTGTTCATTCTCATATGGGAACAACTGCCTAATGACAGGTCCTTCTTTCTCAAACTCATCCTTGTCAGGGTTTGAGATTTTATTTGGGGCTTTGTTTCTCAAATCATTGAGGGTACCAAACAATTCCGAATTCAAACTTTTTACTTCTTGATTCAGGCTTTTAGTCTTGAGGTCATTCCTTCTAATCTCTGCTAAGAGTTCTTCTCTTTCCAATAATAAGTCATATATCCTTTGCCCACGTTTTTCCTCTGCTTCAGCCATTTCCTTTTCTTGTTCTTTCTTTTTTCTTTTCAAAGCCACAATCTTGTCTTGCGACTTATCAGAATCATATGATGTTGTTTCAACAACATAAGTCTCTTCTGATGGAGAAAGATTTTCTTCCGCAGGAAATAATCCTATGTCAGTATTTTCTCCATCCCTAAAGGGATCAAAATTGGTATTATCTCTATAAGCATCAACTGGTCCCATAGGTTCTGCATCTTCAGATGAAGATGACTTCCTTTCTGGAATGGGAATGTCCATTCTTCCTTTAGAGGTATGTTGGGAATCATGTTTAGATGCCCCTCTTTTGGACCATTGTTTCCTTTGAGGCATATGGAGCTCTTCTCCAAGATCCTTTTCATGATTCATTTTGGAATACGATGTGGTATTTCTTTGTCGGCTCATCTCACAGAACAAAAAAAAATTCACTATGCAATACTGGAATACACAGAATTTAGAGTCGCCACCTCTTTTCAGAGGATTAATATATAAAGAGATCAAACACCTTGTCCTATCTCAGATTTCCTCTTATAGCAATAAGAAAATATGGAACTTTGCATATAGAGTAGGCTTGATAATTCCTCACCTGATGACTTCAAGAAAATGATCTTTCATTACCCATAACTACAAATCTTTTTTATTCAGTGGACTTCTTCTTGAAAACAAACAAAGGGTCAGATTAGATATTTTAGAGTTTCCAACTATTCCAACTGAGATAAGATCTGTATCATTTTCAGAATCAGGACCTTCAAACAATGTGCCGCGACAAATAAGCAGAATAAACTTTCTTTAATGATTATGAGGAAAAACAAACTAATTCTTAATATTGTAAGGACAAATGTTCTCATGATCATGACTCTTAGAACATTGCAAAACCCCAGTAGAGTCACCAATTTGTTAGCTCTTTTTCTTGTAGAATCAATTATAATAGAAATAAATGCTAGACTCTCTTGTACCCAAGTTAGATTCTCATAGGGAAAAGGCTAATTAAAAAGGATGAAAAATCCTTCTACACTTTGGGCTCCACATACCCAGGTGGGTGCACCTTTGGTAGAATATTATCTTTCAGCAGTTTTTTAACAATGGATTAAGGATTTGTGATCCTCCTTTTTATGCCCTTAGGCTTAGGAAGGCTAACCTATTGATTCACTCTTCAAGGAATCACGAAAATGAATTGTAATAAATACAATTAGCTAGAAATGTATGTATCATCTTAAAATGGAAGAACTTCCATTTGGATGAGTTTAGCACCCTCGTTTAGTATGATTGTATAATAGATTTGCATGTTTACATGTTTAGGTGAAATTAGGGTTGGGATCTTATGGATCCTCCTGGATTTTTCCTCTCCATGGATCTTCTTTCTAGGTAGGACCAATGTATTGGTCCTCCTAGGCCTAATCTTACTCTCTCTCTAGGTCTTTTAGGCCTTCTTAACACTCTGACTCATTCCCCCACCTTCCTAGGTCCCCGATTGACCTGGGAGCCTTTCTATCACATTCTACTGACCTGCCTGAAAAATCAGGACTGGGTCGAGGTCAACCTTGTCCTAGGATAGGGCCGAGTTTGACCCTATCCTAGGTTGGGGTCAAGGTTGACCCTATCCTAGGACAGGGCCGAGGTTGACCCTGTCCCCTGACAGGTGTTGGTTCCCGTTTCCAGATCTGGAGCTTATCGGGGTTTGAAACTTGAAATAGGTCCCCAGGTTCGGATGTGGAAGTATTTTCTCTGATATTTGAATAAATATGTTTTCTCCTTAGTTGGAAAATGTGATTGGACCATGATTTGAGGTTAAATTTGAATTTGGATCCATTGCATTGCCCTAGGAGACCTATATTGAAATCTCTATATAAACACTCTCTTTTGCCTTCATTTGATCATGAAATGAGATGAAATGAAATCGGGAGATTACATGATGGAATGATGAGGCAAGAAAGTAAGAGGATGATATAGAAGGACAAGCTAGGAGGAAATATCATCATCTTCATTCAAAGCATTCTTCAAAGACAAGTTATTGTAGATCTTCATTGAAGCAAGAATGCTTTCTTTTTAGATCTACCATCTTCAACATTCAAGCATTCAAAGGACATTATCATGGGGTAGCAATTACAGATTGTGAGTTGATAGGAATAATTTAGCCTTGGGGGCTTGGTATGCTTTCTTTATCATATTTAAATCTATGCATTGCTTTCTCATTTCCATGTTATGTTAGGATTGTTAATCTAGAAGATTAGATCTTGATATTGCATGTTCAAAAAACTCTTTCAAAGAGCAACACACACACAATATACATTCTATATACTTGGCTATTTGTGGAGGTGGAAACCACCAAAATGGGGGTTTGACTAAGGCAAAACCCTATATAGCCACCCCAAAACCCCCTTTTTCAAATATTTGCAGGTATAGGAGAGAGAATCCGAGGCCAGATCTGGATACCCTTTTTGGATTTCTTTCAGACTGTGCGAATGGGGACACTTTCAGAGTTGAGGAGGTTGAGTTGGCAAAAGTGGTACAGGGTCAACCTTTTTCATAAGATGGCATCAAAACAAAAAAAAGATTTATGGGTTTTGTTCGTCTCTGCGTTCTGGTTCAATATCAACTATCAGCATCTCCAGAAATAGTCTATAGAACTCAGCATTTGAGTTTTTCCAGATCTACTATGTCATGAGGTAGGCATCTTATCACATCATTCTTTACATGCTCTTTTCCATCTTTTTGATCAATATAATTAAACTTAATATCCTAAATTTGGACATAGGATTTCCCTTCATTATACAAATCTTATTTAGGAGATCTAGGGCATTCAAAAACCCTCCAAATTTAGATCTTACATTTTGGTGAACCCGCGATAGACAACTCTCTCTTTTTGGTGTTAGATTTACATTTCATATTAGATCTTGCATGAACATAGAAATAGATTTCTTATTTTCTTGCATTTATATTTCACAAAAATATATAAAAATTATAAAATTACGTTTAAAAAAATACAAAAACATTTACATTTTTCGTGCTTGTAGTACTTCCTTGTGTTCAACATGTATGATTTTTGTTTTGAATACTTTGATGAGGATTTTGTGGTACAAAATGATAGATCCCTTAATGAGGTACATGGAAGTGAGAATGCAAATGGTTCGAATGAGATCCCCATGGATCCTATTCCTATTTCATCCTCCTCCACAACTTCTTCAATTGACCTTTACCATAGGATATATGCATGGTTACCTTCATATTCCTCTATTTTCAACATTGAGAAACCTACGACACTCTTTCCTAAACCTTTGATGACAGTAAAAGGGTGTCCTTCAATGATTATTAAGGGTAAACCTAGAGACCCTTTGGATTTCTTTGATAACACAGATTCCATTTCGCATGCTTGCTGCACACAGAATAATCCTCAACCTACTGTCCCAGCAACTTTACCTCCTTCTCAACCCATGCTTCCTCCAACACCTAGGTTACCTTCTTCCTTTAAGGAATATGACTTAGTGGAACAGTTACGCACTGCTTCGGCTAAGATCTCTTTATGGGAATTACTTCAAACTTCTCCTACATATCATGAGGCATTGCAAAAAGCTTTATCTACTCTTCCTGCTTTGCCTCCTAACCAGGAGAATATTAATTCATTTCTAGAGTGCATGCATACTATGACTTCTGTACCTCCTATTGTGTTTTCCGATGATGATTTACCTACTTTTGAGGTGCAGAATCAATATGATGCTCTTATGGTTGCTATCTCTATTAATCAAAGTATCATTCATAGAACATTGATTGATAATGGATCTGGGCTTAATGTTTGTAGCATGGATATGCTTAAGGCAATTAAAGCCGATTTTACAACTATTCAACCGGATAACATCCCTATTCATGGATTTGACAATATTGCAAAGAAAACCTTAGGTATCATTACATTACCTATTAAAGTTGGTCCTATGCTTCTTTACACTCCTATCCATGTTATGCCTGGACCACTCAGTTATAACCTTCTATTGGGAAGACCTTGGTTACATACTATGCATGCGGTTCCTTCTACTCTTCATCGCAAGGTTAGGTTCATTTATAACAATTTGATGTACGCACTATATGCGGATGATGCACCAAACCATTTCCTGAATGCAAAATATGCTAAGGTTCCTAAACCTATTCAACCAATCAAACAACCTAAGCAACCCCCTGAGGTTAAACAAGATGAGACTCCATCCTCTTCCTTGACAGAAGATGATTGGGGAACATTGGATTTCAATCC
>MU223386.1:67286-90701 GCA_018584345.1 Thuja plicata
TTTATCATATTCAAATCTATGCATTGCTTTCTCATTTCCATGTTATGTTAGGATTGTTAATCTAGAAGATTAGATCTTGATATTGCATGTTCAAAAGACTCTTTCAAAGAGCAACACACACACAATAAACATTCTATATACTCAGCTATTTGTGAAGGTGGAAACCACCAAAATGGGGGTTTGACTAAGGAAAAACCCTATATAGCCACCCCAAAACCCCCTTTTTCAGATATTTGCAGGTACAAGATAGAGAATCCAAGGCCAGATCTGGATACCTTTTTGGATTTCTTTCAGACTGTGCGAATAGGGACACTTTTGGAGTTGAGGAGGTCAAGTTGGAAAAAGTGGTACAGGGTCAACCTTTTTTATAAGATGACATCAGAACAAATTTTTTTTTTTGGGTTTTGTTCGTCTCTGCGTTTTGGTTCGATATCAACTGTTAGCATCTCCAAAAACAATCTACAGAACTCAGAATTTGAGTTTTTCCAGATCTTCTATGTCATGAGGTAGGCATCTTATCACATCATTCTTTACATGCTCTTTTCCATCCTTTTGATCAATACAATTAAACGTAATATCCTAAATTTGGACATAGGATTTCCCTTCATTATACAAATCTCATTTAGGAGATCTAGGACATTCAAAAACCCTCTAAATTTAGATCTTACAATGTACTTGAGATAACAAAAATATAAAGATTGATTAAATTTGAATTGATGATAACAAGCACTTGTCAGCATTTTGACCACTGCCTAATCATGGGTGATAGAGTCAAAATAAAGCATACATATATTAAAGATAATAAATGGAAATACAAATAAACCTCAGATAGAATGCCTTAAAAACTATCCTCTCATCCTCACACCCCTGTATCAAATTCCAGCATAAACCCTAACCCTCTAAAATTATCTGCAAGATTTAAAACTCTCCTTGAAAGCAACTCACAGACAAGAACATGGCTACTTTATAACTAGTATACTCAAAATGCCTTACAAATTGAACATACAAGAATTAATAGAAAATGTAAAAAGACATCATTGATATCAAAATGGAGATTCCATTGTATTTCATTAATGTAAATTTGATATCAGTACATTCAAAAGACTCAAAACCAACATTTAGACACCATTCAAAAATCTTCCTTATAGTCTTATCTTTACCATCTCTTATACAATATTACAACTTGATATTTATAGACAACCATAGTCATCTTGGAATCCTTTTGGAAAATAAGGATGCAACAAGCTACGGATGACTAGGCTAGAGGACAAAATACAGTTTTCAAATGAGACAAAATTTCAGGCGGATGGGATAACAAATCTTTGCTATAAGCCATGTAATCTTTTGTCCTATGACCGCTTGAATGCTTGAAGTTTCTCTGAGGTGGCTGGGTCCTTGTCATCTGGAATTCATCCTCTTGCTAATGCAGAGCCCCCAATATTTGAATTTCCCAAACTGCTCAACCTCTTTGGTGTTAGCTGTCCCCTTTATGTTTACTGTCTCATGCTACCAGGGTGACTATACCATACTTGCTAACCCATGTGGTGAACACCTCATCACTTGGCCAACTAAAACTGAGGACCTCATCCTTCTAGCTATTCAATTCTTCCCAATCATCATTAGCTTTCTCAACTTCTGCCTCCCAGGATTCAAAAAATGCCTTGGCTTTGTTTAAAATATCAATAGTTAACACAAACCAACCAGTATTCACCAATGTAACAATACTTTTTGTTCTGCTAGTTAGTGTTTCATTTAATTTCCTTATCCATTAGGCTTCATTTTTTATGTTCCAATCCTCTTTGAACATGTTGGGAAACATGTCATATCTATCCCCGGAGAACTCTTCTCTCTAAATTGTGACCCTCTTTATGACCATGTTCTTCTTGATGTCCAAATTAACCATTAATTTGAGACATTTATGGGTGCTTGTCAAGATGATATCAATATTATTCAGCTCCTTTGAAAGAGAGTAAAAGGATTTGACATGGGCTGCCTTCCCTTTCTAGTTATTCATTATCAAATCCCATTGCTCCTTTTAATTATCATGTTTGCTTATGATGCCTACAATCTTCTTTCCCAGTAGATAGAGGTTAGAAAGATTGACCTCACTAGCAGACCTTTTGAGGTTGGAAAATATCTGATCAGAACATTTTTGCTTCACCAATTCCTCAACCTCTTTGTATGCAGGGGATTCTTCAAGATCCCTTTTACGCTCTTCTTCTAGCCTTGATCTCTCACTGATCAACCTGCTTTTCTCAGCCTCTATTTCTCCTCTTTTGGCATCAATGGCTTCTTGGGTGGTGGGACTTAAAGGTGCAGGCGATGGGGGATATGTCATAAATGGACTAGAGGAGGAGGGTTGGTGAGGTTCCTAAGCAATTACCCCTTGGGGCATAAGTTGAATTTTTTGTTTACCCTCTAGTACTTCTATTCTGTTATCCTTCAATAAGGATTTGACCTTTTCTTCATTGTAGGATTTAAGTACAAACTCATACTTCCCATTTAAACTGGCATGAGCCTCCCTTTCTTTCTCAGCTACCTTCAAGCTTAAACTAGTTGTTTGAACAACCAGGTTTTTTGCATCAGTTCCTAAAGTGTTAGCAACCCTCTTCACAATTAGGGTGCGTGTATCTTCAACATCATCATCTTCCTTTATTCTCCTCTTGTCTTTTTTCTTCAATGACCAGATTGCTAGAGCTGCATGGTCTTCACTAAACTGGGCACCAATTGATGTCCTAGTAGTGTTGATAGGTTTTGATTTCTTTCTAACAGCATCGAAGACTATTGCATCTACTAGATCCCATTGAGGTAGTATGAGAACTCCATGCTTCTTAATCATTTCTCTGCCCTCTTTAGGGGTGATCTTATCAAAATCTGATACCATCTCCTTCTTAACCTCCTTCTCTATATCTTCTTTAGCAGAGTTGGGCTTGGCTTCTTGCAGCTTTTGGCACTTATGATTGAATTCATCAATGTGGCACCTCCATAGAAATTGAATGAATGCCCTAGTTTTAATGAAATTGTCATCAAACAAGAATTCATCGCTGGCCTACTTGGTTATAGGATCTAACTCCCTGCCAATAAATTCTGCTACTATGAGGTCAGTTGTTGTATGTTTAGGTAACTCTAGCATCCCGTCTTGTAACTCCTGTATGGAAAGAACCACTTCACCAACATTCCTCAATTGCACCAATTTCTTAGCGATGGCTTGGTCATCATAATGCAAAGGGGATTGGGAAGGAGAGTAAAATTCACTCTCTTGTTCTTTTGTTTCCACCCTTTGTCTTTTGGGAGAGGGCACCTCTTGAACATCAATATTTGCTGGTCTCTTTCCTTTATTCTAAAGAGGTTTGTCAGCTTTAGGTGCAATGGTAGCATATCCATTCCTTTTATACACTACATAATCCATCGGTAAGACTATTCTCCCATGTGGAAGCTTATTCAAGACATCAAGAGCCTTTTCTAGTTTATTTTCAATTGCTCTCCGCCTGTTCTCATTTAGGGTTTGTATGATCCCCTCAAAAATATTCATTAGGGAGTCAATTTTGTAAGACCATGGGAAAATTTCCTTTAAAGGATCATAAGTTTTGTCAAAATTTCATACAAAGTCCAAAGACTTCTTGTATGCCATCCATTTCTCCTTCTTGACTTCCTAAATACCAAGGTCAAAAATATTTCTGATGATATCCTTAGTGTAGTTGAACTGATGTTCTAATATCAAGCATTTAGTCCTCTTCCTGAACATACCCATGATAAAATCTTTATTATCTGCACATCTGGACACAGACGTGGCTAAATGATAAGGCTCAAAATACTTTTCAAACTGTGTCCATGCACCTTTGGTTATGATGAAGTGATAGGCTCTGGTGAGGGTAGGAAAGATGTTTCCCTTCATCTTTCCAGTTAGGGCTTCTTCCTGTAGCCCACTGAATTGCCTTATAATTTTCTGCTACTCCAATCTTGAGTGGGACTCTATAAGGCAACACATAAGGGGTTCCTCTGAATCCATAAACCCTAATTACTATAGAAAAATGGTACACAATTAGATCTCCCAAATTGTGAGAAATTTTTAGCTCTAGGGCATATTCCATAGGCCTTAAAAGCCTCATCATTTCAGTGTGGACCCTAGCATTTTGGTTGCTCAGAAGTGACTTGAGTCTAGTTGTAAAAACCTTATCAAAATACACATAACTAGCACTCTTCCTATCCCATGACAAATCTGCACTCCACATCTGAACAGACAATTCTTTACCATCTTGGAATTTATTTAGTTCCATTTCTTCCTCAAAGAAGTCTACATTGTTGAACAAGAACATATGCATCATGAGGGAATACCATCCCATTGGTTTATGTATGTTGTTGTCTTGAATTCCTGCCAGACCCTCATGCATCTCTTGAGCAATATAAGATACAAAATCAAATACTACTGACAGGTGGGGATGCAAAATTTGAACAACCATTAGCATTATATGGATAGGCATTGTTAGATCTTCATCTACCCCCAAAACTTGGCACAGAGCACTGTACATCTTTTTGGCCTTGTCATTAAAAATATTTAACTTAAAAGGTTCTGGGGTCCTAGGCCCTACTACAACCAAGTCCCCTATTTTATTAAAATACCACTTCAATGCTTCATCCCTGTAATACTCCCTCTGATTATGGTATACTTCTTTAAAGTACTCAAAATCAATATCATCCATATGCTCAGAGTTGTTAGTCATCTCGAAGATCCTTCTAATTTCATCAGCTGATATAGTCAATGACACATTTCCCTGAGTATCCCTAACAAACCTAGCCACCTTATCATAAGTGTTTGCAATTAAAGTGAACAAATCAGTGTCCATGAACACACCAGGTGCTATCAGTTTTCCCACATCTAACTCCCAAATATTATAGTCTGGGGTAGGGGCATTCCTCTGGCTATATGCCATCTTGAACAGAGTAAGGCCCTCAAAACTGGTATTGACATCTTTCACCCATCTACCAAAATCATATAACCCTTCTCCAATTTTGAAGTGGGGATATGGTGGAACTACCCTTTTAATCTAAGTGGCATATCCTATGGACAGTGGCAATTGCTGTAACAAATCTTCCCTAACGTTCCTTTTTTGGTAATCAACCTCTCTAGAAATCTTAACTCTAGGAGCCATTCTAAGGTTTTTCTTTCGATACTAGACTTAGATTCTGAGACAAAGTTCTAAAAACCTTTCTAAACTACAAATTCCACCACAATCTGAATGCTAGTGAATCAGTAAGCTTACCTGTTCTGCAGAGAAGTCATGTGAAGCCAATTTTCTCTGCAATCCCATCTTTGCTCGAATGATTTTGATGAATCATTGTGACTGCAAGTCGACTTAATTAATTCTACGACCTTAATCAAATCAATCTTTTGAATTGAATTCAACTGGAGTTTCCACATGTTCTGTAATTAATTCATAGGCTTCAATTTCATTTCTTAATGACTCCCTGCAACACATTTTATCAACTTTGAATTTGATCTGTAGATTCTGGACATCGTTCTCTGCATCTAACGACTATCTTATTTTCCTGAAAACAATTATCCACTAAGGATACATGTCGCCACTGCTTAATCACTTACTCACTAGATGTCAAGCACTTTCCTTTTAAGTGATTAAGCAGACTGTTAGATATAAGACAACTTAACTATGGTTTAAGCTCTTGCCACCTCTGAATGTTCGGGTCCACCAGCTGCCAGATGTCATCACCGCTTAATGGCTTGCCTGATAGATGTCGTGCATCTTGGGTATAAGCCATTAAGCTGACTGTTAGATCTTTCTAGGCTTTAACATCATTTATGTTGTCTGCAACTGGAGCCACATTCTTTCCTAGACAGGTGTTGCCACCGCTTTATCACTTTCCCATTAGATGTCACGCACTTTTTGTTTAAGCCATTAAGCAAGCCATCGGATTCCTTCATACTTGCCCATGATTTAACTAAGGACCTTTATGACTATTTAGTCCCACCAAGGATACATGTCACCACCGCTTAATTTCTTAACTGATAGATTTCGTGCATCTTGGGTATAAGCCATTAAGTGGGCCGTTCGATCAAAACTGACTTGCTCACCACATAAGACAATGACATAAAAAGGATTTTTTTGTGGGGTGACTTGGGAATTATTAAAGTGGTTAGGATAACATAGTATTTTTGCAAAAAAGTAACCCATTTAACATGCACACATGACTTAAGGTAACTTAAGTGACCAAAAAAGTAACATGAAAAAAGAATCAGCCAAGATAGTTAGGGCTTTTTAGTCATTTTCCACCATTTTCAACTAGTTTAAGGGTTTGAGAAAACTTTGTAGAGGCATAAGAACAATATTAATCTTGATTTCAAAGCCTTGGACATTACCAATGACAAGGGACCCTAGGAAAATTGCAAGGCACAATTTAAATAGGAAATAGCACCAACAGGTAGCTCATTGATAGTAAATTTATTTATATGTAATGTGGCAATGAGTTATAGTTCAATCATGTTTTGTCTAAATAACATTTATGTTCCTATTATGGAACTCTACATTATGTAAACAATGTTAGCCTAATCCTTGTGGGCTCATTGTCTTGCATAGTGTTGTGAGCAATATAATAGGTCCCCTTTCATCCTTGTTCCTACGCTTGGGGGCAAGGATTCCATCTCCTTCTTTTCTATCTTTCCGGGATCCACTTTTCCCTTGGTTAAGAAGTATCTATCTATTATGTGATATCCAATCATACATGAAAATTTTGGTTTGCATTGAGGATCTATGTCCTTGATCATAACCTATTTCATTGTTTGACATTGAGTTTCCATGCTTGATAAATCTATCACCTTGGAAACTGAATAGTGTGCTATCCCTCACAAGGGTTAATTTTTTCACTTCTTGCATGATATCTCTTTGCATTCATCCCTTCCATGGCCTCATAGGAGATGTGACCTTCTTGGCTTGGACTGGGTGTTGTCTATGGATGTTGTCTTGACGTTGTTAGAGAAGGTTTTATCCTTTTTCTTTTCTTTCCTTAACATGTCAAAATAGTATGTATTTTTCCATCTTAAGGAGGGGGGCATATATAGGGCCTCCCTCGTTCTATATTATTACATTTTTTTTCTAACCTTTTGTTTTGCAGCATGCTAAATCCTTTGAAGGTAACACACATAAGTTGATAAATCACGAAGAGATATGAATTCAATTACAATTCAATATGCTAAATCCTCGGATGGTAACGCACATAAGTTGCTAAATCCTGAAGAGATACGCATTTTACAAATGTATTCCATTGTGATATGAGGATATGGATCCACGGGTACTTCATAAAAGTCATTAGAAGACAACTACATACATGCACAAAGCCGCTAGAAGGAGCACAACTTTATGGGGTGACTATCAAGTGATTTCTTGGTGGACCATCCTATCCTTTTGTGGTTCATAGTGAGATACACACATCTTACTGGGCGAGCTAACTACTCCTCTCTCTCTCTCTCTCTCTTTCTCTTTGACTAGTGATGTCTTTCTTATCACAATCTTAGGGTTGATAAAGAATTAAGTCCCTAGGGGCTTGAGGATTCCTTTGTCCCTTTTTATTTCAATAATATTATCTTTTCTTCATGGTCTCCTTTACCAAGAGTTTGCATCAAGTCCATAATCTTGCTAAAGTGGGGGCTAAATGTATCGTCAAAAAATGGAAGCACTTCCATTTTGGACTAGTTTAGCCCTCCGAGTAAGTGGTTTGAGGTCATGTCAAGTGACTTATGTTGGTGTTATTTCCTATTTAGGGTGTGTCTTGTAAAATTTTGAGGTCCCCTGTCATTCATGTTATCCAAAGGATTAAAATCATGGTTAAAATTTATTCTCATGCCCCTGCAAATTCTGTTCTAACCCTTGACCTAGTTGAAAATGTTGAAAAAACCCTTGTTTCATGTCTCTCAGTGTAATTTTGATCATAAAAACCCTAAGTGTTGAAATGTCTTCTAATTTCACGTTACCTTTTTCACTTAAGTCATGTCTCGAATGGGTTCATTTTAAAAGTGGTCATGTGTATTAAAGTTGTCACTCCTAACACCGGGGTATCACATTATTCCCAAAGTCCAAAGTTTGCTGAGGTTTTAATTAAATTCATTATATACCGGGCACTTCTGTTTGATCTGACGGATCACTTAATTGCTTATCTCCAAGATGCTCGACATCTATCGCTTAAGCGATTAAGTTTGAGCGATGCGTGTCCTTGGTGGGTTCGATGGTCATAAAATTTCTCAGCTAAACATTGGGCAAGTCATAATAAATTGACAGTAGACTTAATTGATTAAAGGCAAAGTGCACACCATCTAATGGATAAGTGATTAAGCGGTGTCGATGCATGTTAAGGGAAGTAATGTGGGTCCTATCGCAGGCAGCATAAAGTTAACTAAAGTTAAAAAAGATCTAATAGTGGGCTTAATTTCTTATCTCCAAGATGCTCGACATCTATCAGTTAAGCCATTAAGTGGTGTTGACATCTGGCATTTAGTGGACCCGGATATTGAGAGTTGGCGATGATTAAAGTACAGTTAATTTGCTTTTCTTTTGACGGTCAGCTTAATGACTTAAGATCAAAGTAATCAAGATCTAACACCTAAGCCATTAAGCGGTGCTGACGCGTGTCAAGATGATGACATGTAGTCTAATAAAGGTCAAGCTGGCTGCAACATAAAGTTTGGAGAAGTTTGAAAAGATCTGATGGCTCACTTGATGACTTAAGGAAGAGCTGATCGACATATATTTCTTAAGAGATTAAGTCTGAGTGGTGCACATCCTAGTGGGGCCGGTTGAGGTCGTAAATATGGAATTAAAGGGGTAGCATCTACAGAAAAGATCAACGGTCAGCTTAATCGCTTGGAGGTAAAGTGCTCGAGATATAAGGGATAAGCGATTAAGTGGTGCCGACACGTGGCATAAAAGGTGGGTCCAGTACAATGCGAAATTCATGTTAATAAGGGTGCAAGTGTAAAAAGATCTGACAGTTCAGTTAATCACTTAGAGGTAAAGTACATGAAATCTAATGGACAAGCGATTAAGCGGTGTCGACATGTGTCTTTGGTGAACAGTTGTTTCCAGAAAAAGAAGAGAACCGTCAGATGAAAGTGATGTTGTTTAAGATCTATGGCCTAAACTCAAAGTTATTAAAATAAGTTTTAGTGAGCCATTAAGCAGCGATTTTGAAGCAGGAAAATTGATTGCAGAACATGTGGCCACTCTAGTCAAATTCAATATGAATGACTGATTTGATTGAAGCTGTAAAATTGGTTAATTCAACTTCAAGCTCCAATAATTTACCAAAGTCATTTGAGCAAAGAACAGAATTGTAGAGATATTCAGCTCCTCGTGACAAAATTGCAGAATGGGTAAGTCTTATCTAATTAAGCAAAATTTAGGTTCCTAGTAAGATTTGCAGTTCAAAAGGCTTTCATAATTATCGTTTCAAAATCTAAATTTCATCTTAGCAAAAAGCCTTAGGTTCAAAATGGCCCCTAGGATTGAAATTTTTGGAGAAGTAGATTACCAAAAGAGAAATGTTAGGGAGGATCTATTGCAACAATTTAAATGATCCACGGGTGATGCAACCTAGATCAAGAGAATAGTTCCATAAAATCCCCCTTTCAAAATAGGAGAGGGCTTGTATGACTCGGGTAGGTGGGCTAAAGATGTTAAAACTAGTTTGAATGGTTTAACTTTGTTTAGAACTGCCAACAGCCAGAGGAATGCCCCTACCCCCAATTGTAACATATGGGACTTGGATGTAGGAAAATTGATAGTACCTGGGGTTTTCATGGATATAGATTTATTTACCCTGATAGCCAATACTTATGACAAATTATCCAGGGTTGTTAGGGATACACTGGGAAATGTGTTGTTGACAGTCTCAGCTGATGAAATTAGAAGAATTTTCAAGTTGAGTGATACTTCGATACAAATGGATGATATTGACTTTGAATACACTAGGGAAGTATACCAGACCTAGAGGGAGTATTACAGAAATGAGGCCTTGAAAGGATACTTTCACAAGATAGGGAACTTGATTGTAGTAGGGCCTAACAGACCAGAACCGTTTAAATTGGATTATTTCAATGGAAAAGCGAAGAAGATGTATAGTGCCCTGTGCTAGGTTCTGGGAGAAGATGAAGAAGTAACAGTGCATGCTCATATAATGCTCATGGTGGTTCAGATTCTACATCCCCACCTATCAGTAGTTTTTGACTATGCCTCTTACATTGCCCAACAAATGCATGAAGGTTTGGCAGGTATCTAAGACAGCAACATACTAAAGCTAATGGGATGGTATTCCCTTATGATGCACATGTTATTTTTCAATAATGCAGACTTCTTTGAGGAAGAGATGGACTTGACTAAGTTTCAAGGTGATGAGGATTTGCCTGTTCAGATGTGGAGTGCTGATCTATCATGGGATAGAAAAGAAGCCAGTTATGTATACTTTGACAGGGTTTTTGCCACTAGGCTTAGGTCATTGTTGTGCAATTAGAATGCCATAAGTATTTTGAACCTTACCACTTAGCAACATCTGTATCCAGGTGTGCAGATAATGAGGATTTTATAATGGGCATGTTCAGAAAAAGAACCAAGTGTTTAACATTAGAGCACCAGTTTAATTAACCTAAGGATATTATTAGAAATGTTTTTGATCTAGGTGACTAGGAGGTCAGGAAAGAGAAATGGATAGTGTACAAGGAGCCTTTGGACTTTGTGCACAATTTTGATAAGTCTTACGATCCTCTGAAGGATTTTTTCCCATGGGCTTATAAGATTGAGTCCCTAATGACTTTATTCGAGGGAATCATGCAGACCCTTAGTGAGAAGAAATAGAGGATAATGGAAGCTGAGCCAGAAAAGGCTCATGCTATCTTGAGCAAACTTTCACAAGGAAGAGTAGTCCCACCAGGGAATTATGTGGTGTACAAGAGGAGATGATACACTACTATGATGCCCAAAGTTGATAAACCTTCTGAGCATAAAGGAAAGAGGCCAACAAGTACTAGTGCCCAAGAAATGTCATCTCCCAAACAAAAAATGGTGGAAGGAAAAGAGCACTATAGTGAGTTGTACTCTCCCTCCCAGTCTCCAATGCATTTTGATGACCAAGCCATTGCTGAGAAACTGGTTCAAATGAGGAACACTGGAGAAATTTTTTTTACTGCCCAAGAATTACAAGGAGTGCCAGAGGCACCTAGGCATACAACTACAGACCTCACAGTGGAAAAATTCATAGGTAAAGAACTAGATCCTGTAACTAGGTAGGCCAGTGAGGAGTTCTTGTCAGACGACAACTTTCTCAAAACTAGGGCCTTCATTTAGTTTCTGTGGAGAACTCACATTGATCAGTACAAGGACAAATTCCAAAAATTGTAGGAAGCCCAACCAAATCAGCCCAAATGTGATTTTGAAAAAGAGGTCAAACATGAATTAATGACCAAATTTGCCAAGATCACTCCTGAAAAGGGCTGGGAGTTGGTAAAGAAATAGGGAGTCCTTATCCTACCTTAGTGGGACTTAGCTGATGCGGTAGTTTTTGATGCTGTCAGAAAGGAGGAAAAACCATTGAGCACTACTGGGACATCAATTGGTGCCCAGTTTAGTGAAAATCATGCAGCCCTAGCAATCTAGGCCTTGAAGAAAAAGGATAGAAGAAGAGTGAAAGAAGATGATAAAATTAAGGATGTAGGAAGCCTCATTGTCAATAGAGTTTCTGATACCTCAGGTACTGAGGCAGCAAAACTTGTCCTTCAAACATCTAATTTGAGCCTGAGGGTGGCTGAAAAGGAGAAAGAGGCTTATAATAGCCTAAATCAAAAATATGAATTCATATTGAAAGCATACAATTATGAAAGGGTTATATCCCTACAAAAGGACAACAGAATAGCAATTTTGGAGGGAAGGCAGACAATTCAAATAATGCCCCAGGTGATGATTACTTAGGAACCTCACCAACCCTCATCATCTAGCACATTTGTGAGTTACCCCCCATCCCCTGCACTAGTAAGCCCTACTACCCAAGCAATTATTGATGCTAAGAAAGCAGAGTTAGAGGCTGAAAAGAACAAGTTGGTTATTGAACGATCAAGGTTGGAAGAAGAAGACAAAAAGGATCTTGAGGAATCCCCTGCATACAAAGAAGCTAAAGAATTGGTGAAGCAGAGGCGTTCTGATAAGATATACTTTAACCTCAAGGGGTGTTCTAGTGAAGTCAATCTTGCTAATCTTTATTTGATGGGAAAGAAGATTGTCAACATCATAAGCAAGCATGATGAAGGTAAAGAGTGTTGGGGCTTAATAATTGATAGCTAGAAAGGGAAGAAAACCCATATAAAGTCATTCTATTCCACCTCAAAGGAGTAGAATAATATTTACATCATCTTGACAAGAACTTAAAAATGCCTTAAACTGATGACTGGCCTGGACACCAAGAAGAATGTGGTCATAAAAAAGATAGAGACCTTGAGAGGAGAATTCTCTAGAGATAGGTATGATATGTTCCCTAACATGTTCAAGAAGGATGGAGACATAAAGAATGAAGCCCTGTGGCTAAGGAAGTTGAATGAAGCATTAACCAATAGGAAAAATAGCATTATCACATTGGAAAACACAGGCTGGTTTGTACTAACCATTGACATTCTCAACAAGGCTAGGGCATTTTTTGAATCTTGGGAATTAGAGATTGAGAAGGCAAGTGTTGATTGGAGGGAGTTCAACAGCCAAAAGGATGAGGTTCTTAGCTTCAGTTAGCCGAGTGATGAGGTGTTTACCACCTGGGTTAGAAAATATGGTATAGTCACTCCAATAACAGAAAGTAGTAATGTAAGAGTGACAACGAGCACCAGTGATGCCTAATAGTTTGAACAAAGGCAAGTACATGATTCTACATTAATGAGGATAACAAATCCCAGATGATGAGGACCTAACAACTTCAAGGCTATTGTAAGCATTCTGGCAGTCATCAAACAAAAGACTATGTAACTTGTAACAAATAATGGTTATTCTCTCTGCCTGATTTTTTGTCCTATCTGTGATGTGTAAATTTTGTCCTATAGCTTAGTCATCCAAAGCGTGTTGCATCCTTATTTTCCAAAAGGATTCCAAGATGACTAAGGCTTTCTATAAAGAGCAAGTTGTATTATATTTAAAAGGATGGTAAAATAAAAATTGCGAAGAAGGATTTTGAATGGTGTTTAGTTTTTCAAGTCTACAGTCAGTCTGAATGTATTGAAATCAGAAGGTTATTAATAAAAATACAATGGAATTTCTAGTCTCAAATTGTTGATGTCTTCTTGCATTTTATTCAGCTTTTGTATGTTTGATATGTAAGGCATGTTAAATGTATCAGTTGCAAGGTAACTGTGTTGCTATTTGTAAGTTGCTATCAAGGATGGTTTAAATCTCACAGATAGTTCTAGGGGGTTAGGGTTTGTGCAAGAATTTGATATAGGGATATGAGAGAGAGGATAGTTTTTAAGGCATATTATCTGAGATCTTATTGTATTAGATTAATTATCTTTGATGAATGTATGTTTTAATTGTGACTCTATGGCCCGATGGATTAGGCACTAGTCAGGTTCTGAATAGTAGTATTATCACCAATCAATCAAATATTGAGAATCTTTAATTTTTGTTATCAAGATATGTGATGTTTAGATAATTGTATTGAGAAGTACAATTCATTTTGATGATTCCCTATAGAGAGAATCATTAGGTTAACCTTCCAAGATCCAAGAACTTAAAAAGAAGAAGGATCATGAATCCTTAATCCACTGCTAGATTCTAAGTCACTTACTGAATCTGAAGATAGGTACACCCACCTGAGTTTGTGGAGCTCAAAGTGAAGAAGGATTATATCCTTGTTAATTAGCCTTGTTCATGTATGAATCTGAATTTGGAATTGAGGGTCAAGCATTTATTTCTATTTTAATTGATTCTACAAGAAAAAGAGCTAACAGATTGGTGACTCTGCTGGGGACGTTGTAATGTTCTAAGAGTCATGTTCGTGAAAGAGTTTGTCCTAGAAATACTGAGAATTATTATTTTTTTCCTCATAGTCCTAAAGGAAAGCCTATATTGTCTATCAGTTACTGCACATTGTTTGAAAGTTTTGATCCTAAAAATGATACAAATCTTGTCTCAGATAGAATGACTGGTGATTGCAAAACCTTTGGTTTAATACAGTGTATCTTTTTCAAGGAAAGTTGCAGGGTTGATTTGTAGTAATACGAACAGTGAAGGAGCATTTTCTTAAGATTGTCAGGTGAGGAATTAGTGAGAAATCTTATTCTCTAAGTTTCATCTCGACTTATTGCTAAAAAGGAAAACCTGAGTCAGGACAATATTCTCAGTCTTTATATATTTATCCTCTAAAAAGAGGTGGCAACTCTAACCTTTGTGTACTCTAGTGTTGCACAATAAACATATTGAAATATTTGTCTATTCTTTAAGATGAGTCAACAAAGAAATACCAGATCATACTTCAAAATAAATCCTCAAAAGGATGTTGGGGAGGAATTTCATACACCTCAAAGGAAACAGTTGTCCAAGAGAGGGACATCGAAGCATGATTCCCAACATGTCTCTAAAGGAAGGGTGGAAACTCCTGATCCAGAAAGAAAGTCATATTCATCAGAAGATGCAGGACCCATGGGACCAGTTGATACTTTCAAAGCTAATGCTAATTTTGATCCCTTCAGGGATGGAGAAAATACTGATATAGGTTTCTTTCCTGCTGAAGAAAATCTTGCTCCACTAGAAGAGACCTCTTCCGCTGAAACCACTTCATATGATTCTGATAAATTGCAAGATGAAATTATGGTCTTAAGAAGGAAAAAGAAAGAACAAGAAAATGAAATAGCTAAAGCAGAGGAGAAACATGGACAAAAAATATATGACTTACTATTGGAAAGAGAAGAAATCTTAGCTGAGACCATAAGGAATGACCTTAAGGCTAAAAGCCTGAGTCAAGAAGTTAAAGGTTTGAATCTAGAATTGTTTGGTAACCTTGATGATTTAAGGAACAAAGCCCTAAATAAGATCTCAAATCTTGAGAAAATGAATTTGAGAAGGAAGGACCTGTCATCAGGCAACTGTTCCTATATCAGATTGAGCATGATGCAAAGCTTAAGACAAATACAAAAGAGGTTCCCAACAAAGGTAAGCAAAAGGCTGTTGGTGTGACCATAGAGGAGCCTAAGAAAAACTTAACCATCCATATAGGAGCATCCGAAGTTGATCTTGAGCTGGAACAAGCTAGGAAAGCCAAAGAGGACTTGGCCAAGCAACTGGAGAAGTTAGAATTAGAAGCTGTCGTTGTAGATATGAGGATGAAGATAGCTTTTCTACATGCTACTACTAACACTTTTGCAAGCATCTCTATGCTAGCTAATCATGTAACACAGCCACAAAATCCATCTGTTGGCTCAGACCCAATTAATCAAGGGGGTGTTCCTAAAATGCAATTGTCTGGTTTGAATTCAAATGTTAAGAACTCTGGCCCAAATGCAAGTGCCCAGCCCGGTGATCCTATCCCAAGCATCCAAGTTACCAACCCTAAGAAAAGTATTCCCCCACATGTTCAAAACCAAGGAGGAGCTACTAGACCAAGTGGTGATAATGTACTTGGAAATTTCCAAAGAATGCCTGTCCGCATGAACATATATAGAGCTCTCTTCGATGAAGGCATTCCTGGTCACCCTAATGTGATCCCCAATGAGGTAAGAGATAAAATCCCCAAGTTTATTGGAAATAATGTGGTTACTTGTGAAGAGCGTCTAAAATCTTTTAGTGAGAAGATAACTGACTTTGAGATTGAGAATGAAGATGTTATTATGAAGCTTTTTGTTCAGTCATTAACAGAAGATGCTAGGGATTGGTTCAAATTTTTTCCTAATGATAGTATTGCCTCTTGGGATGAATTTGTAAAATATTTTAGGGAATAGTATAGAGAGAATGTTAATTCTGGATACATGTTAAATGAATTCAATAATATTAAGAAGTTCCCAAATGAAAGTATGGATGAGTTTAACAATAGATATCAGAAAGCCATGAATAAACTTTTCCAAGTCTTAAGGTTAGATGAAAAAGTATGCCTTACCACTTATATCAATGTTGCTGATGGAAAAATGTCCTATCTACTCAGAGATAAAAACCCTACAACCTTAAGGGATGCTTATAAAATAGAAATTTACATTGAGAGTAATAAGAGAGCATCAGGGAAATTGGGGAAGAGGGAAGACAATAAACTTTGGAAGGAGAAGGGGCCAACTAATAAAAATGTCAAAGAAGATGATACAGTGGATAAATTGGTGAGTGCAGTGAAAGACCTTGCTGTCAAAATGGATAAAAATGATAGAGGAGGGTACTGTGATAATAAGTATACTAACCAAAGATTTGACAAACAACCTAACCTGAGAGACTACCCTTACAAGAATAATTAGAATAATGGTAAACCAGTCCCTGATGGACAAGATAACCCAAAAACCAAGGAAACCCCAGATCCCCTAAAAAGGAATAGTGCCAACTATGTTGAGAACACTCCCTAGAGTGATGCTTGCAATATGCCACATTCCTCCTTTCAATGTGTAGTAGCCCAGGCCCTGTTTGATCAAATAGAAGAAAGAGAACAAGAATTCCCTGCCATAAATATGTTCATAGTAAAGAAACCATATCCATGGTTTTATGATATTAGACCATCTTCTGATAATGTGTGTACATAAGACAATTCTTGTTTTGAATTTCAATCACAAAGTCCACCTCATCAAAGTTATTAGGTTGATAGTGTTTCACAAACAACTATAAATACAGTGGGGAGTGATAACTCACATTCTCATTTTAAGACTCCCACTGATGAAGAAAAGAGGTCTTTGACTGTTGTAGCAATTAACCAAGCAAGAAATGCATACAACCTAAGAAATAGAACAGTACAACCCACTCAAGGCAAGTTTTCCCCTGTCTATGTCAGAAAAGATCCACCTCAAGTTATTAAGGATTTTCATACTAAGGAAGATAATAATGATAAGTGTGGGAAACAAGCAGGACCTTCTTCTAATCATGCTGGAGGGGAAATATCAAAAGAGGAACTAGTACCCAATGAGAAGTCCAAGAACGTAAAAAGGATGAATGATATGTCTTTTGAATTGCCCCTTTTTGACATGAAACATGCTCTGACCCAAATGAAAGTCTTAGTCCCACTCATGGAAATACTGAAAATAAAAGAGCACAAAGAAGCAACTCTGGCACTTTTAAAAGGGATAGATAATGTATCTATTCCTAACCAAGAGGAAATACCTTTGACACCAAATGATACTAGAAAAGACAGCCCACTAGTGAAAGGGAAAGAAAAAAGTAAAGAATTTTCTAATATATGTATTGGAAACATATTACCCAAGAACCATTATCTGTTGACCCATTTTATGTCACCTTGATGGTTAATAGTTTCTTGGTAAAAAATTGCATGATCGATTTTGGGGCTGTAGTAAATGTGATGTCTTATCATGTGATGAAAGAATTGGGTCTCCAGGTCACTAAATTTTCTAGAAGTTGTTATGCTATGGACAACAAGGAAGTTCCTGTAATAGGGACACTCAAAGACATTGAAGTGAAAATTGTTGCTTTTCCTGAGGCAACATATAGAATGGATATAGTGGTAGTGGATGCTAAACCATATTATGGTATGCTTTTGTCAAGGTAGTGGGCAACAACAGTAGGTGGGAAGATGTAGTTAGACTTATCCTGTGCAACTATCCCTGTAAATGGAAATGAGTTCAAGTTGTAAAGAGAACCCCAGTCACCTGTTATGGTGGAGGTGGTTCTACTTGACCAATTGAATTGTTGTGTGGATGTTGATATCAAAAATTTTACTATTGAAGAAATCAAGCCATAATTAAAGAACACTGACCCAATTGTGGATGAATTGCTGTTACAACAAGATGGACTATGGAAAATGTACTTTGATGGAGGATGGTCAAAGGAAGGATCTAGAGCAGGATTTTTTTTAATTTCCCCATCAGGTATCACCTTCAAGTACTCTTTCCTATTGAATTTCCAATGCACTAATAATAGTGTTGAATATGAAGCCTTGATCTTGGGAATGGATATTGCTATCAAGCATGGTATTAAGTGTTTAAAAGTTCATGGAGATTCCTAGTTAATTATATCTCAGATTAGGGAGCATTATGCTGCTAAAGATGATAGATTAAAATTGTATAAGTATGCTATCTGGGAAAGAATTGAATTCTTTGATGCTTTCAATATCCTATGGATAGAGAGATCCAACAACATAATGGTAGATTTTTTGGCAAATGTTGCCCTGAAAAATAATGATGCCACTCTTACTGGTATGTCTGTGGTTGAAATAAATGTAGGCCTGCAGTTCTTGATAATATTCATAATTGGCAAGTATTTGAGGATGATGATGATATTCTTAGGTTTATCCAGTGTGTAGGCCAATATGATGGTCAGAAGATTGATTGTGAATCTCTAGTATCAATTGTGGATAATAAGGAGTATATCTTTGATTAGGAGGTCATCCAATTGGATACTAATCACATTCCCAAGGGGTTGGTTGAGTTGGAAGGCATGTTCAACATAAATGACAATTATATGACTCAGAAAGTCCAATGCCAAGGTGGGAGATTTAGAGGAAGTTAATTTGGGATCTGAAACATCTCCCCAATTAGTCTATATTGGTAAAAAAAGGACAACAATGTGAGACATAATTTGATAAAATTGATGAAGAAATATAAACATGTATTTGCATGGTCCTATGAAGATTTGAAAGCCTATAGAAAAGACTTATTTTAGCATGACATCCCTTTGAAAGAAACTATAAAACCATTCAGACAAAAACAAAGGCCCATTAATCCCCTGGTGGCTACCAAAATGCAGGCAGAGTTGATAAAACTAAGAGATGCAGGTATAATTAAGCCAATAAGACATTCATCATGGGTTTTATAACTTAGTCCCTATAAGAAAGAAAAATGAGGACATAAGATTGTGTGTTGATTTCAGAAATCTGAATATTGTAGCCTCATTGAAGGATAACTATGGACTACCTAACATGGAGACTATGTTGCATAAAGTCACTGGGTGTGATTTGTTGTCTATGATGGATAGATTGTTTGTGTACAATCAAGTGCTGGTTAAAGAATTTGAGCAGTTCAAAACAACATTTACTACTCCATGGGGCACTTATGTATACGCTCGCATGCCTTTTGGTTTGAAAAATGCTGGTGCAACCTTTTAAAGAGCTATGGATGTAGCTTTCAAAGACCTTATAGATGTTCTGATGGTAGTGTACCAAGATGATTTGATAGATTTCTCAAAAAGAGCAGAGGATCATTGTAGTCACTTGGAAAGGTGATGATAAAAGCACTGGAGTATGGGGTGTCTTTAAACCCAAAAAAGTGTCACTTTGTTGTTACTGAGGGAAAGCTCCTGGGACACATAGTATCAAAAGAAGGAGTAAGGATAGATCCTGAAAGAGTTGAAGCCATTCAAAAGGTACTTTCTCCCAGGAACCTAAAAGGCATACAATCATTTCTAGGGAAAATTAATTTTGTTAGGAGATTTATTTCTAACTTTGCAGAATTGGTTAAGCCTATTGTCAAATTGCTGAAGAAAAATATGAAATTTGAATGAGACTCAGAAGCTTAGTCAGCCTTTGAAAAAATAAAAAAAGCTATTCAAGAAGCACAGTCCTTGTGTCCCCTGATTACACCAAGCCCTTTTCCTTGTTTAAATTTGCTTCCTTCCACACTATTGCAACAATCGTTTTACAAAAGGATGGTGAAGGATTTGAACATCCCATTGCATTTTTTAGCAAGTTATTGCAGTCAGCTGAGTTAAACTATCAATTGATGGAGAAAAAAGCCTATGCTCTGGTAAAGGTAGTCAAGGCTTTCAGGCCCTATTTGGTGTGCACAAAGGTAAATGCTTATGTTCCTCATGCTGTTATCAAAGATATTTTTTGTTCAGAATGAAGTAACAAGAAAAAGATGTAAATGGATAAACAAAGTTCAAGAGTTTGACATAGAAATCCATATCACTAAGTTGGTGAGAGGATTAGGTTTGGCAAAGTTGATGATAGAAGAAAATTTGGATTTGGTCCAAGTTAATAGGGTTAATATAGATGAGAATTGCTTAACAAGTATTGAAATGCAACCCTGGCATGCCGATATTGTATATTTTTTGAAAAATGCTAGATGTCCAGATAACTTGAATGACAACCAAAAGAGGAGTTTCAGATTACAATCTCAGAAATATTTTTTGTCGCATGGTGATTTGTTTTGGAAAAATAGAGATGGGATCCTGTTATTATGTCTTGAAAAAGGTTAATCAGAGAAGGTATTGAGGGAAATGCATGCTGGAATGTGTGGAGGACACTATTCTACTAGGTCCACAACCCATAAAATTTTGAGGGCTGGATACTATTGGCCCTATTTGTTCCAAGATGCTTATACAGTTGTCAGAAAATGTGAACCATGCCAAAGATTCTCAAGCAAGATGAAATATTCATGGGCATTACTATTAAACCTTGTAGTAGCAGAGGCTCCTTTTGCTATGTGGGGAATGGATTTCGTAGGAGAGTTTGCTGAGAAATCAAGTGGGGGCCACAGTTGGATTTTGCTGTTAACTGATTATTTTACAAAATGGGTAGAGGCAATCCCAACTAAGAGAGAAACAAGCACTATGGTCATTGACTTTCTGATGGACAATGTGATTACAAGATTTGGTGTTCCCCTCAAGTTGGTGATGGATAATGCCATGTGCTTTAGGTCTGAAGAATTTACTAACTTTTGCTCTGATATGGGAATTGTTTTGTCTTATTCATCCCCATACCACCCTCAAGCCAATGGTCAGGCATAATCCAACAATAAGAGCATCCTACAAATTTTGAAGAAGACATTAGAAGGAAATAAAAGATCTTGGCATGTAAAATTGAAACTTACCCTTTGGGCTGATAGAATCACTATCAAGAAGGCCACTGGAAAATATCCCTTTGAGTTGGTTTATGGTGTTCAGTCAAGAATGCCTGTCAATAATTTGCTCCCAATTTATAAGTTTATCTAAGATGAAGATGTGCAAGTTTCTGAACCTATGGAAGAAAGGATGGTTCAATTGGTAGAATTGGATGAAATAGGGAGAGAAAGCTAGAGAGAAAATGTCAAATTACAACAAAAAATGAAGCATCTTTTTGATAGAAGGGCAAATGAAAGAAAGTTTCAGCCTGGTGATTTTATATTACAGTGGAATACCAGGGCTGAAGACAAAGGTAAACACAAAAAATTTGAGTCTTTATGGATGGGGCCTTTTGTCATATCCAGAAATTTTGGAAAAGATTCATATTTCCTCAAGAATTTGGATGATGAAGAACAAGAATTTCCTGTGCATAAACAATTCCAAAAAAAGATCAGGCTGGTTGCAGGATAAAGTTTGGAGAAGTTTGAAAAGATCTGATGCCTCACTTGATGACTTAAGAAAGAGATGATTGACATCTATCACTTAAGCAATTAAGTCTGAGCAACGTGTGTCCTAATGGGGATAGATGAGGTCGTAAAGATGGAATTAAAGGGGGCATTTACAGAAAAGATCGATGGTCAGCTTAATCACTTGGACCTAAAGTGCTCGAGATCTAAGGGATAAGCGATTAAGTGGTGCCGACATGTGGCATAAAAGGTGGGTCCAGTACAATGAAAAAGTCATGTTAATAAGGGTGCAAGTGTAAAAAGATCGGACGGTTCACTTACTCAATTAGAGGTAAAGTAAATGAAATCTAATGGACAAGAGATTAAGCAGTGCCAACATGTGTCCTGGGTGAATAGTTGTTTCCAGGAAAAGAAGAGAATCATCATATGAAAGAGATGTTGTTTAAGATCTACAACCTAAATTCAAAGTTATTAAAATAAGTTTCAGTGAGCCATTAAGCCGTGAGTTTGAAGCAGGAAAATTAATTGCAGAATGTGTGACCACTCCAGTCAAATTTAATATGAATGACTGATTTGATTGAAGATGTAAAATTGGTTAATTCGACTTGAAGCCACAATAATTTACCAAAGTCATTCGAGAAAAGAATAGAATTACAGAGATATTCAGCTCCTCGTGGCAAAATTTTAGAACAGGTAAGTCTTCTCTAATTCATAAAAATTTAGGTTCCTAGTAAGATTTGCAGTTCAAAAGGCTTTTAGAATTATTGTTTCAAAATCTGAATTTGATCTTAGCAAAAAGCCTTAGGTTCAGAATGGCCCCTAGGATTGAAATTTCTGGAGAAGTAGATTACCAAAAGAGAAATGTTAGGGAGGATATGTTGCAACAATTAAAAGGATCCACGGGTGATGCAACCCAGATCAAGAGAATAATTCCATCACATCCCCGTTTCAAAGTAGGAGAGGGCTTGTATGACTCAGGTAGGTGGGCTAAAGATGTTAAAACTAGTCTGAACGGTTTAACTTTGTTCAGAACTGCCTATAGCCAGAGGAACGCCCCTACCCCCGATTGTAACATATGGGACTTGGATGTAGGAAATTTGATAGTACCCGGGGTTTTCATGGATATAGATTTATTTACCCTGATAGCCAATACTTATGACAAAGTGTCTAGGGTTTTTAGGGATACATAGGTAAATGTGCTGTTGACCGTCTCAAGTGATGAAATTAGAAGAATTTTCAAGTTGAGTGATACTTCAATACAAATGGATGATATTGACTTTTAATACTTTAAGGCAATATACTAGACCCAGAGGGAGTATTACAGAAATGAGGCCTTGAAAGGATACTTTCACAAGATAGTGTGTGTGTGTGTAAATGGGTACCTGTTGAAAATGACACAAACACTCAATAGGTCATTGCATTAGCTCAAATGGTTAGTAAAAATATTAAAAACCACTAATATCAGCCTATTGCCTTCTAACTAGAAAGAGTGTAATTAGTTGCATATCAGCCCTCAGAATATGCTCCAAATCAGTGACCAATACTATCCTAGCATTAAGGATTTGATTAAAAACAAGCTAAAAATATGAAAAGCATACAATCTAGCTTTAAAACATGGAATGAAAACAAAGAACTAGCATGATAAAATAGATGAAATGTGAGTCTAGAATGAATCTAACAGCATAACAATGTAATTTGATCCTAAGGTGAAAGCTTATTTGCTCTCAAAACAGGCTTCTATTTATAGAAGAATGGGAGAGAGAGAGAGGGGGGACAAGGTTCATTTATGAATTTGGAGACTCATAAATGAATATGTAAGAGCCTTTAATGCCCAAGACATTAATAAGGCATGGGAGAGACATGGGCTTAAGGTCTTCATATTAATGAAGGCATTAATGAAGGCCTTAAAGAGGGAAGGGAGGATGTAAGAGAATATGGACTTTAAGAAAGTCTAGCTTGAGAAA
>MU223386.1:91538-112988 GCA_018584345.1 Thuja plicata
CTATAGCCATGTTTGATTTTGATTTGATTTGATTGGTCGAAATTGATTTGAATTGTATGGCTATAATAGTTAATATAAATCAGTGATAAAAATCACCTATGATATTAAATTGATTAAAAGAATTATGTCAAGCAGTAACAGGTTCGTTTGGACATAAATTGAGGGTATGATCACACTTAGGGAAAATAGTGTCCATAGTTGCGACAAACCGAATTTAGGTGGTTACAGATAGGGGACTTGATTGTAGTAGGGCCTAACACACCATAACTGTTTAAATTGGATTATTTCAATGGCAAAGCCAAGAAGATGTATAGTGCCCTGTGCCAGGTTCTGGGAGAAGATGAAGAAGTAACAATGCCTGTTCATATAATGCTCATGGTGGTTCAGATTCTACATCCCCACCTATCAGTAGTTTTTGACTATGCCTCTTACATTGCCCAACAAATGCATGAAGGTTTGGCAGGTATCCAAGACAACAACATACTTAAGCCAATGGGATGGTATTCCCTTAAGATGCACATGTTCTTGTTCAATAATGCTGACTTCTTTGAGGAAGACATGTACTTGACTAAGTTCCAAGGTGACAAGGATTTGCCTGTTCAAATGTGGAGTGCTAATCTATCATGGGATAGAAAAGAAGCCAGTTATGTATACTTTGACAGGGTTTTTGCCACTAGGCTTAGGTCATTGTTATGCAATCAGAATGCCAGGATCTATACAGACATGATGAGGTTGCTAAGACCCATGGAGTTTGCCCCAGAGTTATAAATTGCTCATAATTGGGGAGATTTGATTTTATACCATGTTTCTATAGTGATAAGGGTTTATGGGTTCAGGGGAACCCCCAATGTTCTTCCCTACAAAGTGCCTTTAAAGATTGGAATTGTAAAGTTTTTGAGACAATTGGGTGGATTACATGAGGAAGCCATAATAGGAAAAATGAAGGGAAGCATTTTCCCTACTCTCACAAGAGCCCATCATTTCATCATAATAAAGGGTGGGTGGGCACGGTTTGATAAGTATTTTGAACCTTACCACTTAGCAACATCTGTATCCAGGTGTGCAAATAATGAGGATTTTATAATGGGCATGTTTAGAAAAATAACCAAGTGCTTAACATTAGAGAACCAGTTTAATTACCCTAAGGATATTATTAGAAATGTTTTTGATCTATGTGACCAGGAGGTCAGGAAAGAGAAATGGCTGGTGTATAAGAAGTCTTAGGACTTTGTGCACAATTTTGATAAGTCTTATGATCTTTTGAAGGAGTTTTTCCCATGGGCTTATAAGATTGAGTCCCTAATGACTTTATTCGAGGGAATCATGCAGACCCTCAATGAGAAGAAATAGAGGATAATGGAAGCTGAGCCAGAAAAGGCTCATGCTATCTTGAGCAAACTTTCACAAGGAAGAGTAGTCCCACCAGGGAATTATGTGGTGTACAAGAGGAGAGGGTACACTATTATCATGCCCAAAGTTGATAAACCTTCTGAGCATAAAGGAAAGATGTCAGCAAGTACTAGTGCCCAAGAAACACCCTCTCCCAAAAAACAAAAGGTGGAGGGAAAAGAGAAAGAGAGTGAGTTGTAATCTCCCTCCCAGTCCCCTATGCATTTTGATGACCAAGCCATTGCTAAGCAATTGGGTCAAATGAGGAACAATGGAAAACATTTTTTTATTGCCCAAGAATTAAAGGGAGTGCTAGAGGCACGTAGTCATACAATTGCAAACCTCACAGTGGTAGAATTCACAGGTAAAGAACTAGATCCTGTAACTAGGTAGGCCATTGAGGAGTTCTTGTCAGATGACAACTTTGTCAAAACTAGGGCCTTCATTCAGTTTCTTTGGAGAACTCACATTGATGACTACAAGGACAAATGCCATAAATTGCAGGAAGCCCAACCAATCAACCCAAGGCTGATATTGAAAAAGAGGTCAAACAAGAATTAATGACCAAATTTGACAAGATCACTCCTGAAAAGGGCAGGGAGTTGGTAAAGAAACAAGGAGTCCTTATCCTACCTCAGTGGGACTTAGCTAATGTGGTAGTTTTTGATACTTTCAGAAAGGAGGAAAAACCATTGAGCACTACTGGGACATCAATTGGTGCCCAATTTAGTGAAAATCATGCACCCCTAGCAATCTGGGCCTTGAAGAAAAAGGACAAAAGAAGAGTGAAAGAAGATGATAAAATTGAGGATGCTAGAAGCCTCATTGTCAAAAGATTTTCTGATACCTCAGGTACTAAGGTAGCAAACCTTGTCCTTCAAGCAACTAATTTGAGCCTGAGGGTGGCTGAAAAGGAGAAAGAGGCTTATAATAGCCTAAATCAAAAATATGAATTTGTATTGAAAGCATACAATGATGAAAGGGTTAAATCCCTACAAAATGATAATAGAATAGCAGTTTTGGAGGGGAGGCAGAAAGTTCAAATAATGCCCCAAGTGATGATTTCTCAGGAACCTCACCAACCCTCATCATCCAGCCCATTTGTGACTTACCCCCCATCCCCTGCATGAGTAAGCCCTACTACCCAAGCAATTATTGATGCTAAGAAAGCAGAGTTAGAGGCTGGAAAGAACACGTTGGTTATTGAAAGATCAAGGTTGGAAGAAGAAGACAAAAAGGATCTTGAGGAATCCCCTACATACAAAGAAGCTAAAGAATTGGTGAAGTAGAGGCATTCTGATAAGATATACTTTAACCTCAAGAGGTGTGCTGGTGAAGTCAATTATGCTAATCTTTATTTGATGGGAAAGAAGATTGTCAGCATAATAAGAAAGCATGATGAAGGTAAAGAGCATTGGGGCTTAATAATTGACAACTGGAAAGGGAAGAAAAACCATATAAATTCATTCTATTCCACCTTAAAGGAGTAGAATAATATTGTCATAATCTTGACAAGAACTTACAAATGCCTTAAACTGATGACTAGCCTAGACACCAAGAAGAATGTGGTCATAAAAAAGATAGACCTTGAGAGAAGAATTTTCTAGAGATAGGTATGATATGTTCCATAAAATGTTCAAGAAGGATGGAGACATAGAGAATGAAGCCCTGTGGCTAAGCCAGTTTAATGAAGCATTAACCAATAGGACAAACAATATTATCACATTGGTAAACATAGACTGGTTTGTACTAACCATTGACATTCTCAACAAGGCCAGGGAATTTTTTATGTATTGGGAATCAGAGATTAAGAAGGCTAGTGTTGTTTGGGAGGAGTTTAGCAACCAAAAGGATGAGGTTCTTAGCTTTAGTTGGCCAAGTGATGAGGTGTTTACCACCCGGGTTAGCAAATATGGTATAGTCACTCCAATAATAGAAAGTAGTAATGTAGGAGTGACAACGAGCACCAGTGATGCCTAGCAGTTTGAACAAAGGAAAGTACATGATTCTACATTAATGAAGATAAAAAATACTAGATGATGAGGACCTAACAAATTTAAGGAAGTTGCAAGCATTCAGGTGATCATCAGACAAAAGACTATGTAACTTGTAACAAAGAATTGTTATTCTCTCCGCTTGATTTTTTGTTCTATCTGTGATGTGTAAATTTTGTCCTATAGCTTAGTCATCCGAAGATTGTTGCATCCTTATTTTCCAAAAGGATTCCAAGATGAATAAGGCTTTCTATAAAGAGAAAGTTGTATTATATTGAAAATGATGGTAAAATAAAAACTGCGAAGTAGGCTTTTGAATGGTGTTTAGTTTTTCAAGTCTACAGTCAGTCTGAATGTATTGAAATTAGAAGGTTATTAATAAAAATACAATGGAATTTCCAGTCTCAAATTGTTGATGTCTTCTTGCATTTTATTCAAATTTTGTATGTTTGATATGTAAGGCATGTTAAATGTATCAGTTGCAAGGTAACAGTGTTTCTATTTGTAAGTTGCTATCGAGGATGGTTTAAATCTCACAGATAGTTCTAGGGGGTTAGGGTTTGTGCAAGAATTTGATACAGGGATATGAGAGTGAGAGGATAGTTTGTAAGGCATATTATCTGAGATCTTATTGTATTATATTAATTATCTTTGATGAATGTATGTTTTAATTGTGACTCTATGGCCCGATGGATTAGGCACTAGTCAGGTTCTGAATAGTAGTATTATCATCAATCAATCAAATATTGATAATCTTTAATTTCTGTTATCAAGATATGTGATCTTTAGCTAATTATATTGAGAAGTACAATTCATTTTGATGATTCCTTAGAGAGAGAATCAATAGGTTAACCTTCCTAGTTCCAAGAACTTAAAAAGTAGAAGGATAATGAATCCTTAATCCACTGCTAGATTCTAAGTCACTTACTAAATCTGAAGATAGGTGCACCCACCTGAGTTTGTGGAGCTCAAAGTGAAGAAGGATTATATCCTTGTTAATTAGCCTTGTTCATGTATGAATCTAAATTGGGAATTGAGTGTCAAGCATTTATTTCTATTTTAATTGATTCTACAAGAAAAAGAGCTAACACCTTGAATGGGTCTTTGACTTGGATCTGGCTTTTCCCCTTGTTCTTCCCCTTTTCCACTTCTCTCCAGCCTATTTTTGGCACCATGATCTACAGATTTGAAGTTCTTGAATTCAAGGTCAAGGTCAACCTTCTAGGTCAAGGTTGACCTCGACCTCGACCTAGGTCAAAATTGACCTTTTTCTAGCCGTAGGTCTAGATTTCAAGTTTCTAGGGTTTTTGGATGTCGGGATTCAGAAAGATTTAATTCTTGCTTTCGGGTCGGCTATTTTGGGTTCTAAAATGATGAATCTTAAATTATATTTAATATACGTCCTCTTCTAGGTATATAGGTCTAATGGGAATTTAATTCTCCTCTGTAGGCCTCTCTAGAATATTGTGCCCTAGATTCATATATAAGGAAGCTTTCTCCTCTCATTTTCTCTAAGACTTGAAGAGTGAAATCCAAAGGTGAAGAAGAAAGATTTGAAGAAAGCCAAGTAGCTAGTGAAGCATTCATACATTCTCAAGCATTCAAGCACTTCTGAAGCACTCAATTCAGCAAGAAGATCCATTGGCGGCCATTGAAGGATTCAAGCTCCATGGAGCCCTCTTGTTGAAGATTTCTTCATCCACATTCCTCCAAGATTTGTCCTATTCAAAGGTCCATTCAAGATTGGTGTTAAAGGTGTACAAGAAATTGATTTGAGACATCCTACATTCTACATTCTACATTCTACATTATAAATTCTACATTCTACATCCATTTGGTGCATGCATACTTGTGGATCCACAGATTTGAATCGGCCACAAAGGCTTCTACAAGCAAGGTGAATTTGTTCATTTACTTTGTTTTACTTATGAAATTTCAATGATACTTTGAGGTTAATTCCAAAACCAGGGTTTGACTAAGGCAAACCCCTTCCCCCCAACAAACAAATCCATTTTTCTTGTAGGTATAGGTTCAGAACACCGAGTTGGAGTGCAGATCTGGATACCCTTTTTGACAAACTATTGAGATTTGGTAACAGATTTCCTATCAAAGATTTTAGAGGTCGATTCTGCCCTAGGTATGAATCTGAGGTCAATTTTGCCCTAGGTCAGAATCAGAAATTCTGGGTCAATGGTGACATTGAGTTGAGGTTCAAAATTCAAACTAAGTCAGATCAAAAAATGATTTCTGGGTTTTGTAGATCTCGTTGTTTTGGTTCTAAATCACAAAAATCAACAGTTTCTGAGACCATCTGATGGGGTTTTTAGCAGGTTCTTTTTCAGAGGTAATTATTTTATTCTAGTTTCCTTTACAAACATTTCTAGATTTACACCCCTTATAAAATACAATTAAATGTAAGATGGATATTATGTGCATAGGGTCATTTTTATGAGCAACTCTCCATTTTTCTAAACTATATCCATATTTTCTTCTTTACAAACACACACACACACACACGTGTGTGTGTGTGTGTGTGAAGAGAAAGGGCCACCAAGGAAGAGATCTCCCAAGCAGAGCCCCTAGTTGGATCCAAGTTAGATTAATGCAACCCAAGTGATATAGGGGTATCAATGAAAAACAAGAATCTAACCAAGTGCTAAGAAATAAGATATTATCTCCTATGTGTCAAGTATAGTCAACTAGGAAGGTAAAGACAATGTTGAAACTAATGCAAAATATCAGACCTAAAATGTAAATACTCAAATTAACTAATGAAATATGCCAACTTACCTTTTAACACTTGAAATGTATGTGTTCAAACTCAGATTTGCAATTCTGCTCCCAAAACAACACAGAAACCCGAACATGACCAAATCTGAAACTAGAAACTTGAGATCATCAAAACCCAAAAATCTTTCTATCTCGGGACTATGCTGATCTAGAGGGTGGATGGTGACATGCAAAAAATCCACCCAGGACTAGATTGAATTCAGCATTCGCCTACTCTACAAGTTTTTCCTTAAATTGGGATCTGCAACAGTAACCTATTTTCAATAGCTCTGAATCTTAATCTACAAGTCAGTATACCTAAATCTACAAGAGAAAAATGTTTTTTTTTTGTTGGGGAGGGGCTTGCCTTGGTCAAGCCCCTTTTTAGGAAATAACCTTGAATGTAAATGTATCTAAAATGTATGTAAAAGTAAAGCAAATGTACAAATTCACCTTACTTTGTAGAAACCCTCACGAAGGATCTGAATCTATAATCCACAAGGATGTAGACGTGCTTAATTTTATTGAATCTTGTAGGAATATATGATATCAAATTAAATGTTATAAATCAATCATACCAAGTCATGGATTCATGGATGTAAGTGTAATCATGTATGCTCAAATCGGATGTGCAAATGCAAATGAAGAATGGATGAACAAACCCTTCCTTGATATCCAACACCACTATCTTCAAAGAAGGAAGATAGATCTTGAAAGGAACATGCATGATCATGAAATGATGACAAAAATACCTCCAATGAACTCCTTGAAAGATCTTTGAATGCAAAAGATCTTGAAATCTTGAAATCTTAAAGTCTTCAATGGTTGCAAAAGATCTCCTTCAATGCTCCTAGGAATGCTCTTGGAATGCTTGTAGACAAAATGTAAAAGATCTTGAACCTATCCCCTCCTCCCAAAATGAAGTGAGTAGGCCTTCTTTTGTACCAATTTCATGACCAAAATTGAAAAAGGGTCGACTGCACAAGGTGCAAGAATAAATTGAAAACCCGAGAAGGGCTCAGAATCCCGAGGTGCCCAACCTCAGGGGGAGGTCAATCTCGTCCTCACCCCAAGGGCCAGGTCAAAATTGGCCTACCACTAAAGGGCTAGGCCGACCTTAATTTACCCCTAGATAGTTTTAATTCTATTAGGGGATGGTCTAAGATCTTGGGGACAAAGAAAAGAATATCGAGAAAGAGAAGAAAATAGGGGATCGATCTAGAACAAAATAATAGGTGCATCTATAGGTCCATAAAGGTGTTTAAATTAGGTCTAAAGCATCCTAATAAGGAGGGATAAACATGTCTCAACATGAGTGCTTCTATTTTAAGATGATACATTTAGCCCCCACTTTAGCGGGAGTATGATCCTAACTCAAACTCTTGGTAAAGTAGATCAAAATGCACAAGATAATCTCCTCACGACTAAGGAGACAAATAATCCATCAAGAACCTAATAAACTTGAGTCCTTGGTAGCTCCAAAATCATAACAAGAGATATATCACTAACAAAAACAAAAAAAGGAGTGTGACTAACTCACCTAGTAAGATGTGTGTGTCTTACTGTGAACCACACCAAAAGGTAATGCCAACAAAAGATGGCATTGAATAGTCTAGCAAGTTTGTGTGGATGCTAGTCAACCAATCAAGAAGATGTATTTCCAAAAGAGAAAAACCACATAAGGCAATCTAGGCATAAGGATGTGTGTATCCTTAAGGGATCGGAAAGAGACACAACCACATGGACCAAGCCTTCTGGATTGTTAGTATTCCAAGAAGAGATCTGAAAGATAGTCAAACCTTTAGGATTGTTTAGTAATCCATAAAGGGATTCAAAGAAGAAAATCTATCATAGTGTGTGTGTGCAAAATGTGAGCAAAGTGTATGTCCCCATGTTGGAGCAATTGTAAGTGCCTCAATGGGAGCAATATCTTTAATGGAGCTTACATGCATCCACTAGAGATGTTTCCACTATGAAATGTCCCCAATAGAAATAGGCACATAACAAAAAGAAATAACATGAAGGGATCTACTAACTTCAGGCTCAAGATGATCATAAGATAATATATTAAATATTATGTCAAATAAAAATGTCATTATTCCCCAAAGGAAGTAGAACTATAACACAATGGAGGAAAAATATGTAAGAGTTATAAAGAAGAGTCTTTTTGGGTCAACATCATGGAGACCAAAAAGATTCAGTACTACCATGTCACAATATCCCAAGCGGACTACACAAAGGCACATTTACAAATAATAGCACATGTACAACACAACTTATAATGACATATAGAAGAAGCAAGATATAAATAGAAGAATGATTACAATAGTTTGATTCCCTCATCACCTTGCGTCAATAGAGAAAAAAGGATCATTTAAAGAAACCTAAACAAAACATATAACAAGAAACACATCACAGGGGAAAACACAACATGACAAGCAAACGCTCAAAGAATACCATGCTAGAGAAGCCAATCAAGTGCATGGCCAACCCCCCCTATCTGTATCAATTATGGAAGGTGGGAAACTCACAAGAGGAGCAATATCCAACACAGTAGGAACAATAGTTAGTTCAGAACAAGGACCATGTTGTGGGTGACTATGTTCAATACTAGGAGTGATTGATAATTTTTTTGAAATCATGTTAGGAAAATCATGATCAAGATCAATAGTCTCCTATTCATCACAATCACTAGCATGTAAATCATTTTTAGGATCAATAGTATCATCAAGGGTATCTAATTCATCAAGATTAATCACAAAAGAATCCAAAATATGAATAGAATCATCATGTTTATTCATTTGAATGGTGTTATGATTATTAACTTCCTCCATAGGCTCAAGTATGGGCTGGTCAAAGGATGGTGAAATGTTTTGGGAAGCATGCGCACGTGCCTTAGCTTTAGCTATACACTTCTTTCAATAGTCACGGGCATGTTAGTTACCTTTGGTCTTGCTAAAGATAGGAGGTAGAGTAGGATCAATCAACATCAGGTCCTTTTCTCCTTGTGAAGGGGGAACTGAAGGAACCACACTAGGTTGAGAGATAGGAATAGGAGGTTTCTCAATAGAAGTCAAAGAATCAGATAATGGAGGAACATGTGGAATAGGTAAAAGAGCACGGGTAGGATCAAGCTTGGGTAAGCTCAATTTAATGATCTTTCTATGTTTAAAGACTTGATAAGATTAAAAAAGATAGTCAAGGTGGGTTGGAGGTGTTGTAGGTAAAGAAGGTCAAAATAAATCAAGATCAACGCAATCTCGAGGCCTAGAAGGATAGTAAAGACTATGGTTAATGGTCTTGATCTTTCCATCATGAGAAAACTTAAGGAATTTATGGATAGGAGAAGCTACAACTTGCATAGAGGACAACCAAAGAAAACCAAGCTTAAATTGAAACCAATCGAAAGTAGGGATGAGAACAAAGGTAGTATCCAAAACTTTACCACAAATCTCTATAGGCAAGGAAATAGAACCATGAGGATGATAAAGAAAGCCATTACAAGTTTTAATCCAAACATCTTTCATATCATAGAAATTACATTGCAAGTGTTTACTAAAAAGATTCTCTTTAATTATAACATTCACCATGGAAGTAGGGTCAATAAGAGTACCATGGGAAGGTGCTCCAGCAACCCTAGTAACAATATAAAGAGGACCATCAAGAGCTTTAATAATTTTGGAATGGTCAAAGGTAATAAGAATCTATCTACTAGGTTGAGGTTGAGGTTGAGGTTGAGGTTGAGGTTGAGGCAAGGGTTGAGGTTTAGGTAAGATTTTTTTCTCAACATGGTGGACAACATGGATAGCTTTTTCCATCTTTTCATCATAGACAACCTGTGTATAAGAGGAAGACGGTTGAGAAATGGTGTTGGTAAAATGAGAATGTAAAGGATTGGTATAAATCAACAAGTTTTAGTTAGGAGGTGCTACAAATTATTTTCCAAGGATGGCATCAACATCAATAGATATAGCATTGGAATCAATCAAGTCTTGGATAGCATTCTTCAAGGATTAACACCTCTCATTTTCATGGCTAGGCTGAAGATGGTATTGAAAAAAAGCTTTATAATCAAAGGACTTAGAAGCCATCGTAGTCAGATGAACAAGTCTAATAGGAGGAAGTTTAATGATATTAGAATTTAAAATTTTTTCCATCATAGTTATAAAAGAGTCAGATAAAGGAGTATACTTACAATTAGGGCAAAAAATAGAGGAAGAAAAAGAGGCACCCTTGGATGCAACAACTACTTGTTCATCTACTACATTTGATGCTTTTTTGATAGTGATATAGTTGTTAGGTTTATGGAACTTATTCAGATGGAAGGAAACATCACTCTTATCAAATGGTACAGGAGCTAGTGGAGTGGTGCTCTCAAACTGACTCACTTGTAATTGATAATGGTGAAGCATTGCACAAAGTTGGGAAAAGGAAGTAAACTCAGTAATCATAATCTTATATCTACTTTCTTTTTGTAAATTAGCAATAAAAATGTGTTGTATATAAATTTCAAGCACATGATAAGAAATATGAACATACAAATGTTTAAATCTACCAATAAATTCACTAAATTTTTCTTTAACTCCATGTTTGCAATGCATTAAGTCAGTCAAATAAACTTGAGGACCAATATTGTTTTGAAATTGTTGAATGAAAGCATTAGCAAGTTTTTGAAAGGAATCAATAGAATAGGGAGGTAAAGAGAAATACCACCGTAAGGCCTTATCTCGAAAGGTCCTAGTAAACAACTTGGTCTTAGGCCTATGATAATGAGAAAATTCACTACATAGGGTTTGAAAGGTCCTAACATGAGTCACATGGTCACCCTTACCATTATAGATGTCAAGACGAGGCATGTCAACTTATTCAGGGATAACCACATGAATAATGTCTAAGGACAAAGGATTACAAATGTAACATGTAGGCACATTAAACTTGGATTGAGTCAATGAAGTAAGTTGTTGTTGCAAGGACAAAATAGTTTGAGAAATAATAATGATGGTTGAATCATTAGAGGAAATAGTATGCATGGACACATTGGATACACTAGGAAAAGTGTAGGAAATCACAGGAATACTGGAAGTAACAGGAGGAACACTGGAAATAGTTGTAGGAAGAGGATTAGAATATGTAAAAGGAACACTATGATAAGAAGGCATAGCATTAGGAAATGAAATAGGTGGAACACTCACAGGAAGAGATGGAATGGAAGCATTAGGAAGACTCACATGTATAGGATCATAAACTTTCACGGATGTGGTCATAAGAGGTAGCGCTTAAGTAGGAACACTAGGAATAGAAACAAAAATAGGCAAAGAAGGTTCAACAGTTGTAGTAGGTGGAACATAACCTAACTCTTGGGCACCTTCGGATAAAGGTTTAACATGAGAAACAACAAGGTGAGAGGTACCACACAAGGGATTAATACCATTTTCATCTTTGTGTATAACTTTCCTTAAGCCTTCAATAGCGACAAAAGTATTAGGATTATGATTCTATTGAATAAAACAACTTTCCATCTTTTCAAGGTCACTAGTGAGTTTTTAAATTTGGGAAGGAGGAACTCATAAAGATTCATCTTCATAATGGGAAGAATGAGAATATTTATTCTTCATGGAAGGATTAGGATGATGAGGGATCATGTTATCATCAAGGTTCCTAGGGAATAAGGAAGAATTGGGATCAAAAGAACCCATGAGTTTATGAATTCTTCTAACCAGGATACTATAGGTTGGACTCAAAGTAATAAATCTCATACAAAAAGGAAGGTCAAGCCAAAGGGAGATCACGCAAAGGTTTTTTAAGCACAAAAATGAGATCAAACCACAACTATGCGTGTACAATAAAGCTAAATCCAACTATCAAATCCAAAGGTAATATGCATGAAAGTGTTGGGTTCACCAAAATGTATAATGGTGAACTCAAGAATATAAATGTAAAGATCATCCAACTATAAAATCAAAAGGTAATATGCATGAAAGTGTCGGGTTCACCACAATGTATAATAAAAAATATTTTATTTATTTATAATTGTTTGTGTGGAGGGGAGTGCATATATATATATATATATGAGAAAGGGCCACCAAGGGAGAGATCTCCCAAGTGTTTGAATAATAAACAGAAAAATGCAAATATTAATGCATGGAAGAGAACACAAAGAAAGATATTTAATGTGGTTCATCCAATCCCTGGGCTATGTCCACCAACAACGAGTCTAATATCTTTATTATTATCCAGTAGTTACAATCTGAAACCTGCAACTCAATACCACCGTAGGAAGCTATGAAAATCCCTCATACAATGAAATCTTGAAACCCTAAGCCCTTTTCACAAGCATATTTAACCTAACCTAATTAGGGAAAAAATTACTCTGACTAATAGACAATCAATGGTTGACCCTTTACAATATTAATAAGTCAATGCTCTGCCCCTTGACCCCAAGCATGGGGCCCCAAAAAAGATTTGTCTGGGGGGAAACCGCGCCGAAAGAAACTGAGTCTGATTAGGCTCCACATACATAACACCAAGAAAATACCCTATTTGGTTCCAAATTAGATTAATACAACCCAAGTTATATAGGGGTATCAATGCAAAACAAGAATCTAACCAAGTGTTAAGAAAGAAGACACTATCTCCTACGTGCCAAGCATAGTCAACTAGGAAGGTAAAGACAATGTTGAAACTAATGAAAAATACCATTTCTAAAATGTAAATACTCAATTTAACTAATGAAATACACCAACTTACCATTTAAAACTTGAAATGTATGTGTTCAAACTCATATCTGCAAATTTTCTCCCGAAACAACACAAAAACCCGAATAGGACCAAATCTGGAACTAGAAACTTGAGATCTTCAAAACCCAAAAATATTTATATCTCGGGACTATGCTAACCTAGAGGGTGGATGGTGACATGCATAAAATCCACCCAGGACCAGGCTGAATTTGGCATCCACCTGCTCTGCAAATTTTTCCAGAAATCAAGATCTGCAACAATAACATGTTTTTGACGGCTCTCAATCTGAATCCACAGGTCTGTAAACCTGAATCTGCAAGAGAAAAATGTTTTTTTTTTTGTTGGGGAGGGGCTTGCCTCAGTCAAGCCCCTATTTAGGAAATAACCTTGAATTTAAATGTATGTAAAAAAAATCAAATGTACAAATTCATGTTACTTTGTAGAAACCCTCACATAGGATTCAAATCTGTAATCCACAAGGATGTAGTGTTGGGATTAATGGGAAGTATGTACTAAGAGGGGAGGGGTGAATCACAACCTCCAAAACTTTTTGTATCCTTCAATCAATTAACCTTTGTAATCAATTGCATGTCCATTCAATCTGATCTAAACTAAATTGATGTGAGTTATATCAATTCATAACATTAATAAACATGTGAATCATTCATAGAAACATTCATGAAAGTAATTGACACATAACACAAGATATGATATCACATAAAACTCTTGTTAGGAAGTAAAAACTACGGTGGGGATGGCACCCACAAAAATTCACTATTTGCAGATTGGAAGGGGCTAGTTAAGGCTTACAATTTGATCACTTCTAATGATCTAAAATGTTAGGAGTATCAATGGAGACCTATTAAATTATACTCTATTTTAAGATATTTAGCAACACTATTAAGTGTGCGCCCGATTAAGAGATTTGATGTTGGATTGTTAAATCCACCTTCCTTGAAAGGATTTTTACACTTTGCTCCACTTGTTAGAATGATAGCAAATTACAAATTAACTTGGTAAATGCAATCTACTATTGCTGATACAGATCCAATTTAGTTTACATGAAAAATATTATCACCTAATTGTGATTGATTTATACCTCTGATTATCAGTTTCCTCTGTTCTTGGTTTTGCTAACCAAATCCTTATTTTTCTGTTCTAGTTCTTGAAACTCTCAATTCAATCCATAGATGTGCTTGTTTTGTTCTCCTCTTTCTTTTTCCTTGTCACACACACATTCTAATGAATGATTGCATCATCTATTTATAGATGGATTGACTTCATCGAGTTATGATAAAAACAATGTTAACTCTAAGATCAGGTTTACAACTTATACCTAGATCTCCTAGTCTATGTGTTTTTAATCAGTTAGACTGATTAAAACACTTACATTAATGTTTATTGTCCCTAAAGAAATGGATTTAAAACAATTAAATATCCTATAAATAGAATACACTTGCTTTATCTGACATGGAAGTTAGATCCACTTTTTGTGGGATGCAACTGCCTTTTGGTTCTGTTTGTTGGTCATGCTTGACTGTCCTTCAGTTTTGTCTATCAGTTGCACTGTATCTATCTTGTTGGTCTATACTGTAACTTGCATTTTAGGATCCTCTATCGGGTTCCACTTTATCTTTTTTTTTTTGTGATTTTTGGTTTACACACTAACTTGTGTCATCGGTTCTCTCTATACTTAGTCATCTTTGGTGATCTCTTAATCTCATCTTTAGTTTGCTCTTTCCTATCTTTAAGTGTAGGCTTACCGAAAGGGTTGTTTGTATACTAATGGAAAATTAATGTCATCAATCTCCCCCTTTGACATTAGTATAAAAAACTAATATGTGCAAAATATTAACAAAATGTTAAGTATATACAACATATATAATCCTTAGTCATTTAATGACTCCCCCTATGTATATGCTGGTATATCTGTACATATGATATCTTTTCCTTCTATATATCATTTTCCATTTATGAATATACATATACATATCTACCATTTTCCTATCTGAATGAATATACATAAAATTTTCCCTTTTTATTTTGTACTTATATCATTTCCCCCTTTATTTGATATTAAGGGCAAAAGTCATTTACCTTAGAGCTTATCAAAAATATTTGAATGTGAAGACTTCATGTCCTCCATCATTTTCTCCCATTTCTCTTTAAGGTTCTCTAGAGCCATGTGCTCAAGTGTGATCTTTGAATGCATATCATAGATGTTTTCTACTATAGACATCTTGGGAGTTCCTATCAGTTGCCTTGTAGAACTGATATGTTGTTGGAGCAAGGTAAGATTTGGCAGAAGTTGAGCTTGTAGCTCGGTTACTTATTCTCTAAAATGTGTTTCTGCTTCCCATAGCTCCTACCTTAACCTTTTAGCCTCAATTGTCTTCTCATAATGTAGTTTGACTACATTGTCTCCATCCGTGGTTAAGCTACTAGCACTGTTTGCTAGATCTGCATCTAGCTTTGCTATATTGTCACTATTTTCCTTAGTGAACTTCTCTATTGTGCTCAACTTTTGAATCAAGATTATAGCTTCAAATATGATGGGGTCTAATTCAGATATGAATTCTGATAGATTTAAATTATTTACCGCCACTTCTTGGCTAATGTTATCTATGAGCTTCTGTTGGTACTTCATTTTGGATCTCTCCTCAATTGCCTTCTCAACATCAATGTTCTGAGTTGTGATTGCATCGGTGAGGGTAGCTAGTTGATCAAGTATAGGCTTGTTTTGATCAATATCAACATCGGACACTATTTGATGTAGTATGTCCCATGTTTCTCCAGTACCCTGGAGTCCCTGTGCTATTTCTTCAACTTCTCTTACAATGCCTTCCACTGGCATATCTCTCCATATTCTTTTAATGCGTCAATGTCAAGTGTAGAGGGGTCACACTTCAGTATTTCAATAATTTCATCCAGTGTAACCTCTAACTTGTTCTTCTTTGTCTTCTTCTTCTTCTTCTTCTTCTTCTTCTGTGACTCAGTAGAATGTAACACCATTGCCAATTTCTCAGCGTTTTCTATTGTGCTTGATGATGTGACCTATTGTGCTTCTTTCTGCTGCTTGGTGTTGGTTTCAGCTCGTTGGGTGTCTGCATACGTCTCCACATTCACCTTAACATTGTCGATAGCACTCTTATGTGTTTTCTCAGGAGTACCATCTTTTGGTTTGTCTCCTTCATTAGTGTCCTTTGCATCATCTATCTTGGTTTCTTCATTCTTGTCTTGAGTCTCTTCATCTTTGTCCTTATCTCCTTCAGTAACCTTGTTAGTGTCACTTACATCTTGAGTATCTCTGATGTATTTCTAACCATTTGTGTTGTCTTTGTTTGCTTCTTCTCCTGCATCCTTTGGAGTATCCTTCTCTGGTGATTTGCTTGTTTCTTGTAGGATATTGATAGCTTGTATCAATATAGGCATGTTGCCTGGAATATTCACTTGTATAGTATCAATTGTTGTGTCTTGTTCATAGGTTGTGTCTTTTGTAATAGTGAAATCTTCATCCTTATTGATTTCATCTGCTGGGTCATTGGTAATGTCAATGAAATTAGTATCCACAATGTTTTCATTTGTGGTATCATCCCATGTTTCATCTACAACATCTGCAGTCTTGTTCACTATTGTATCATCCTCTTCTTTATCTAACTCAATGGATGTATCATCTTGAGTTACCTTGTCAACATCTTGTTGTTGAAGATCTTTGTCGGGGCTTACCTCCTCAATAAGTATGATCATGATTTTGCACCATTTCTTGTGGCTGTCCTGTTCAAGTTCAATTAACTTGCCTTCAAGAAACTTATATGCCCTCGGCTTTGGTGAGAATTACTTGTTTTGTTTCTCCATCATCTCATCTATCTCTACCTTCTTATATTCAGGTGGTATTAGAGAAACAAGTACTCTCTCTGATCTCTTTCTCATTTTTCAATGCAAATGTCCAACGGGAGGATAATCTATCCAAGAGATACCTTGGTACATAACTTCCTTCAAATTGCATTGGTACATATTTGAAGTTGTACATTTTAGCTATCATGGCTTCCTCAACTTTATTATGATTTTCTTGATTTAGTTTCTGCCATTTTCTAATGTGTGGATCTGTAATAGATCCAGAGTTTGCAATATACACACAAATGTCATCAATAGTGTTAGGTTCTTTTACCTTGACATTTTCTGCCTCTATAGCTTCATCTTTCTCGGTGTCTTCTATGTCCTCTTGGGTTCTGATGTATTTCCTTCCTTTCTTGTTCTGTCCTCTCTTTGGTGTAGGATCTTTCCTCTTATAAGTCTTGACCTTTCCTTTCTTCATAGGTGAAAGAGTAGACTCTTTGGATGTTTGGCTTCTAGTCCTTGAAGCAGCTATTGTCCTTGGTTTCTTAGATGGTGGAGGAGGTGGTGAATCTGACTCTATTTCCTCAGAGTCATTATTTTCTTCATCTTTTTTGATAGATAGTTGTTCTTCAGTTTCCTCCTCTTGTTCATCTTCTTCACATTCCTCAACTTCTTCCTCATTTACTGACATAATCTTCTTGACATTCTTTACCATCTTGTCTTTCTTTTTGACTATTTTCTTAACAACTAGGCCTGATTTAATTCTTGTCTTGGCCTCTTCATATGTGCCAAACCTTGGTTGCTTCTTTTCCAGTGGTTCATTGATTAAGAAATCAATTGCCTTTGTTGTAAGATCAATGTTGATCTCATATTCCAATGGTTGTAACCATGTTGTCCTTGCTACAACAGGTTTGATGTAAGTATTATCTATGTCAACCATTAAGCATATCTCATCCTTATATTGCTCAATGAGTTGCTTGGGGATTATTACCCTCTTTTGCATTCAATCCTTGAATACATTGAAGTATTCATCCATGACTGTTTCAAAGTTATCTCCCAGTATAGCTATGTGCTCATTGATTTGCATGGTGACCGGTTTGGTGCTGTCCTATTTCACATCTCCTATCGATGGGAAATTTTCTTGAAAATAGAAGAAGATACACATTATTAGTGAGCCAACCTTACAAGTGTTTGACTTAGCATTCCTGATTGTCTTTAGGTTGTCCTTCAACTGATTCAGGAGTAGCTCAGATAATTCCAACTGTGTACCCTTCTTCACAATTTTGTAGGCTGTGTCCACTGCACCTAGTGCTATGTTGTTTAATCTACTTTCCTAGAAGAATTTTTAGCCCAAAAAACATGCACTAAACTTAATCTCATCATCAGTTAATGTTTTTACTTTCAATCCTTGACCATCCCATTTGGATCCTATCATATTTTTGGTCTCTGGATTTAGTGGATGCTTTAGTGCCTTTACTTTATCGGTTATGGGGTAATCGGTGACCATATGGATGGCATCTCAGGTTATTGCCTTCGGTTCATCCAACCATAAATTTTTGTTATGCATTCTTCTTAGCACTAACCGAATCCAATCATTTTTAAAGACCTTCAAAAATATTAGGGCATTGGTGAGTCCTTTCACCTCAATGTATTTTTTCTCTTCCTTAAGTGTTCCATCATTGTTACAAAGCTTCTTGTAATCTTCTTCTACCTCTGACATCAAAATCTCTACAATCTTGCAGTGTATGAAGGATCGAACATCTTCAACCAGGAAAACCCTAGCTGGAATGCACAAATATGCACCAGTGTCGTCGGGTTGTAAGGAAACCTTCAGATGGATCTTATAATTAGGTTCCTCACATGCCTTGTTCTTGATGAGCTTGAACTCATCTTTCTTTGCATTCTTAGATTTCACAGCTTGTAAAGTCAATTCCATTTTCAGAAAATTAGGGCTTCTATGTACTGCGTAAAAATGGAGTTATCGGTCTTAAAGAACATAATGTTTATGCTTGAAAAGATCTTTGAACTTCTTTGGAGTGTTGGAGGTCGAGTCTTGATCACTCTGTAGCTTGGTTGGTTTCTGCTCAAAAATTGCCTTTCATCGCTTTGCTTTGGGTGTCATGACATATGAGTCATTCTGATGCCCTATTTATAGTCATTGCCCTAAAATGTGTGCCATAAATTCTTACCAACTCATTTGTGTATGAAGACTGAGTTTTTCAGTGAAGACTTTACTTCTATCGGTGATACTCACAATGTTTCAGAGTAGTCGATGTTCACTTTGCTTTTACCGACAGGTTTTGGTATCACTAACAACTTGTTCATGTGCTTGTTTACTGATGAGGCTCGGTCTATACTACAAAATTTTGCTTTTAACCAATGAATCTCGGTAAATGTAGGCAGTCTTAACTCTGAGTGTATACCGATGAGTTTCAGTATATATGCCCGAAAGCATAGTTATCACATATTTCAACAAGTACAACCATGATGCATCTTTCTTATGCTAATTTGGAATTATATCAACATATTATGGAACTGATGTAAAGTAATAGCTTGGGGTAATGTAGTTCCATACTTTTTCTTCTTAGGTGGGATTGGTGATGTCACTGGATCCATTGGATGGGGTGTCACCATTTGTATTGCTCGTTCTAGCTTCATCATTGCTTGAAGATTTTCTCTACATTTTGTCTCTAGCCCTTTGGATATCTTCAATGGTGTTTCAATTGGGATATGTGCTTGTCTCTGTCATTCGGTCTCTGCAGTCTTTCTTGAGATGACCAACTTTATGACAGTGTAAGCCATTCTAGGGTTTGTCCAGCCTTTAGACTTTCTAATCCATTATCTCATACAATTTGCAGCAATGTGACCATATCTTCCACATGCTGTACAATTTGTCCAAGTATTGTAGTCCCATACATATTGATTACCGGTTCTCTTCGATTGATAGGGAGTTTCTTGACCTTTAGGCTTCCATGTTTGTCTTTTTTTTTTCATCATTCAAGAGTTGTGTGCCCATTCATTTTTCATGTAGGACAATATTTTTCCATGTTGGTTTTCTTCTTTGGTTGTTTCATCTCAGACTTACATTCATATCCTTTATGACCTTTCTTGTTACATTTATAACAAAATCCTATGAATAAAGATGTAGATTTAGGAATACCTTTCATTTTTCCTCTACATACATTTGATGTATGGCCTTGCTTTCCACAGTGATGTTAGAGTATTATTACCTTACGCTTATTAATTAAATCATATTGATTTAATTATATAAGTTCCTATTACTCTAGTTGCTTAAGCTTCACTTAGGTGTATTATTAATTAATTCTTAATTAATAATGTGCAGCCTAGTTTTTCCTTTAGGGTTTCTATCTCACCTTTTATAAGGTCGAGCTTTGTAGTTTTTCATTAATTCAGATGATATTTTTGCTCTCACATTTTGAGTAACTTCTGAGTTCTGCTTTTTCCATTTGGTTGCTTCACTCTTCGTGACAGGTTTATTACATGCAGCTGGATCTTGGAGTTGAATATGATATTTCATTAGTTTCTACATGGTATCAGAGCCTTGCTACTGCAGCTTGTTCAAGTTTTTTTGGAGCTATGGATCAAGCCCTCTCTTTCTGGGGTTTTCTGGTGTTTTCTATATTGGATCTAGAGGGTTGCAATTTTTTAGAGTCATTTAAGCCAAAACAGACTCTGCCATTGCGTTCAGAAGGCCCAGGAGAGTCAAAAAACATATAAAGTTTGACTATTTTGGCCCCTGTGACTACAGGGAAAAATATTTAGCCTATTAAGGCCGTACAGGCTTGAAAATAAAAAAAAAACTTGAAATTTTTTTTTAAAAAAATGCATTTTCTTAAGGTTTTTGGGTGCTGCCAGTGCGTGCCACCAGCGCGCCGCCCGCGCGCCACCCTCTGGCCACTCCTCTGCTGCCCAGGCCCACCGCCGCCTCCTCCCCGCCCGGCCGCCACCTGTGCTTGGTCTGGCCGCCACCACCACCCCGCCTGGCTGCCACCTCCACTAGTGGTGCCACCCATGAACCACTGGAGCGCCGCCTGACGTCCTGCGATGGCCATACGACCATCAAATTTTATCGCAGGACTGTGTTTTTCATGAGAAGGTGTTTTTGGAGGTGCTTGTGGTTTTTTGGCCCTAACTTGAGCATACGGTGTCCATTTTCAAAAAATAAAATATTATCAAAAAGGTGCTTCCGAGACGGATGCAATGATGCTAGTTTTGTTTTCTGATACAACAGTTTGAGTTCCTATTTTTATCATTGAAGTAGAGGCTTTGTTTTCCCTTCTTCTCTGCATCTGGTGTTCAGGTTTTTCTCTAGTTTTCTTTGAGCTTTCAGTTATTGGTTCTTTGTTGTATGGGGGTTAGAATTGTACATTATGGGGGGGTGTTGTTTCTTTCTGTCATTTACTTTCAGAAATTGACCCTTCTACTTCTGTCTTATTCTTCTCTCAATGTCGGACCCCTCTGTGGCCCGGCTGACACCACATAACTATCACACATGGAAGCCACACATGACCAGACTCCTCATGTCACAAGGTTTATGGTCCTGCATGGATGTGGCTCAGCTAGTTCTTCAGAGGCATTATGAGGCACTTATGCACAGAAACAGGATGGATGAGGCAATGGGCCTCATTGCCATGAACATTTCAGATGGATTGTTGTTCCACCTGGATGGTCTGACTACACCCAGGGATATGTGGGACAAGTTC
>MU223386.1:159503-173387 GCA_018584345.1 Thuja plicata
TATATATAAAATTAATTAAAATATATTTAATAAAAATTAAGATTATGGTTAAAAAGAAACACTTAAATAATAATTGATATTTATGATTATAATTAGGTTAGGATTGTTAAAATTTCACTTATCATTATAATTAACTTACCAATATAATTTTACATTATAATTTATTAATTATAAAAAAAATTATTTATATTATAATCATAAAAAGTTATAACAATTAAAAATTAATATATTTAATAGTTGTAATAGTATTATAATTTAATTTTGTTTTCATTTTATTAAAATGTCACAAAAGATTTTGTAAGATCTATGAATTTATTTACTTCATAATTCTAAGTGATTTGTTTGGATGATTCTAAGTGATTTTTTGTAGCAATTTGTGGAGCTAGTGCTCCATGGATAGCAATATTTCTTCTTATTTTTAAGCATACTTTAAATAATATTTTTAAATTAAAATTTTTACAAATATTTGGTGCAAATAAAAGTTTGAAGCAAAATTTTAGGCAAATAAAAAGGAGAGTGAAAAACACGGTGAAGGCATGTGGCATTTTTCCAATAATGCTTATTTTCGACCCCTCTTTTTTTCAATGCTTATTTTTAATTTGTAAGCAAATGTGGCTCTCACGGGGTATGGAGGGGTCTTGAGCTCTATTTTTTAGGAAAGAGAAGTCCAATGAGCATTTTATTTTTTGGTTACATGAGAGCCTACTTTTTAGATTTTTGAATTTAAGGGTGTGGTCCCATGAGGGGGCTTCAGGATCTATTTTTATGGAGCAGGAGGTCCCATCAAGTCAAAAAAATTATGAACTCCAAAATAAACATGAACTCCAATACAAAATTCATGGGACCTCCCAGTTTAAAATAATCTTAAAAAATCCCAGCTGGCAACACCCACTAAAATTTTTTATGAAGCCCCCTTCCATGGGACTGCACCCTAAGTAGGTAAAAAAAAGGTGGGGCTAAAAATTGCCTAACCAACTTAGGAGATTTTTTTGTCACATGTCAATTATTTCTCTCTAGTTTCCATAAAAAATAAACGATCCCCACCAAAAATTATAGAGGGAAATTGGAGTAAAAAAAATAAAATAAAAAATAGCTTGGAGCTTAAATTTTTAAGTTGAAAGACATTACAAAATTCATTGGAGTGCTAAGTTTTAAATATTTCTATAAAATCTCAGCCTTAACACTATTTTTAAGGAAGCCCCCCTCCATGGGACCTCAGCCTTAGATTTTGGGCTAAAATAATGGAAGAAGCAATTTTAATTATCTTTTTTAAATATTTACCATACAAAAATGGATAAAAATTAGTGAAACTATTAAAATTAGTAAAATCATTTTTTTAGAGAAGTAGAGGTGGAACACTTATTTGTCATAGTTAACACGTGGCAATGAAAATATTTGATTATGTGTATTTTAATGAATTAATTAAATTTTTATTATTATGTAATTATGTGAGTCCCTACAACCCCTCTCCTCTAACTTAAAACCTTTTTCTTGCAAAAACCCTATCTTACTCTTCAATTTCAATTCTTCTCTTGGGATCACATCCTTTCATACTTTTTATGATGAGAAGTATAATGTTGGCTTATGTTTCTATGAATGGTCAACTATAAGTATGTTTCAAAAATTATGCAAAAGTACAACAATAAAGAAGAGATATGTGGTGAAATAAATGGCTTGATGGCTCAAACCTTGGGGCACACACAATTTTTGGTAGAATTACCTCATTGTTTTTATAGAAACTTTGATTTAAACTTGACAAAAGCAATATATTTACTAACATGGGTATGTGCACCAAGTTGTGGACCAAAAAGGGGGGTATAAGTGGACACATTTTTTCTGAAATCGGGTAAACCTGAACTTGGAACAGGAGTTTGAGGGTCATGCACTCAAAATAAGAAGATGTGTAAATAATAAAAATTGTAGTACTCTGAATCTAGTCTCTAAAACACTTTTTTTAAAAACCAATATGATTAAGAGAGTCAAACCTCGCGCGCACGAAAAAATGTTCCTGATTTTTTTAGAAAAATATAACATAGTTGTTTCCGTGCGCGGTACAAAAGATATAGTTATATTCAGTATTTTTTAAATCCCTTTGGTAGGATGATAGGTAAGACTGAGATCTAGAAGTTTTGTATTTTTTTGTAAGTTTTCGATGAGTATTTTTTTCTGTGATTTTTTGAAGTGATTGCATCCTAAAAATTTGGTACTTGTTCATGCGTTGGGAATAACTTGCATCAAAAAAATTGAAAATGAATTTTTTTTTAAAAGTGTATAGAATCAAGTGTAGAACAATGATATGTAATTTATTTGTAATTTTATTAATTATATCAAAAGTTATTAAATAAATGGTAGACATATGTCTATGTGGACAATCAAGACACTGGTAAAGAAAATTAAAGTTTACTATGCTAATGTTGTCCAAAAATAGAAAAAATTATATGGTTAGAAATCTAAGCAGACATACGAGATTATGGTGAAAATTATAGAGCTACCCAGTTGACAAATTGCAAACCTGATGAAGATAAAGTCCAGAATTCATCTTACAAGATGAAAAAATGTCTAAAAGAACAAAAATGGAGGGAAAAATGAGCCTCCAAGCCTTTGGGTCATTTTCCAAAGCTCTTCCCAAGCCATAAACCGATCGAGTTTCTAAATTTCAAATAACCCGACCGAGTTCTAAAAAGCAAAAAATACATTTTTAACTCCTCCATAACCAGATCATATTCTGGAGAATAAAACGCACAATTTTCACTTCTTCAAAACCCGATCGGGTTATGAAGAAGTAAAAATCTCTCTCTCTCTCTCTCTCTCTCTCTCTCAATCCTCCTTTGTTCTTAGTTTTTTAGAACCCGATTGGGTTCTTAGTAATTAGGAGCATTGAGTCGTTATGTTCTCATAACCTGATCGCGTTGTGAGTAATTAGGAGCACTGAGCCTTTATGTTCTCACAACCCGATCAAGTTCTATGGAATTAGGAACTTTGCTTGCTTCAACGATCTTAAAACAATCATTGCAAGTTGTTTTGAGGTCCCACAACTATTTTTCTGTTGTTTTACGCCAGGAACATACATGTTTGCACTTTTTTTGCATGTTTTTTCTTTGAAATGATTGAAAATTGTGTTTTTTATTTGTGTTTTTAATGTTATTTTATCATTGTAAGTTCTCATTTCAAGAAAATGGTTGATTTGTTCTTATTTTTTGGATTTGATGTTTACATGTTATTCTATGTTCATGATATTATTCATAGGGTCCATTCAATATGAACAATGGGAAATAACAAAAGAGGAAAAATTGAACAATGAGAGACAGAAAAGGAAAGACAAAGGGAGCGCATGAGGAGAATACGACAAGGTAGATTGTCAAATGCAAGCAACGTAAGTGATGAAAATGAAAATGTTAATGTGACAAATGTGCCATTTCAATTTGATGTCATTAATAAACAAAATGCACATAATCAAAATGAAAATCATCAACATACACCAATTGAAATGAATCCAATAAATGCACCTAATTGATCTAATGAAAATGTAGAGCATGCAACTGTGTTAACATCTCCTAGAATAATTCGTAGAAAACCAAAGTTTCTAATTGACATTGATGAAAATATTTTGAGTCCAATGCATGATAAAATGTCGGAAATAAATTGTAGAAGAATTGTTAAAAAGATTTGGAATAACTATTTTGAAAAATTAAAACAAAGTGGAAGATGTCAAGTAGTTGTTGAAATGATTAAGAATCTGAAATTTAGAGAGACAATGACAATTGTAGGGTTGAGAAAATTTGAAAATAGTACCGAGAGAACCATTGTGAGAAATCTATTCAATGGATACCAAGCCATTGGTTCACAATCACGTAGTAAAGATGCTAATGTTACTCGATGTGTCCTCACATCAGCTATTATGGGAAAGGAAATAAAAAAATATCGTATAGTAAGAAAAACAAGCAAGTCATTAAGGATAGGTAGATCAACATTACAGAGAGCCTTACAAAGGCGAAAAAAAATTGAGGATCCAAACACTATTTCTCTTTGGTCATTCTCAGGTAGACTCCCACGCAAGGACAAGGTTGTTGTTGATGCATTAAGAATATTAATTGAAAAGTTTTGGCATGACAACACAAGGGTTTCACCCAACCAAAGAGATGTTAGGAGGAGAATCAGATCTACAAATCATATGCCACATCCAAAACACTTTTTGGATATGACACAAACACAATTTTATGAAAGATTCCTCCAAAGTTTTCCTCAAATTAAAATTAGTCAAAGATTTTTTGAAATGACAAAACCCTTTTACGTCAAGATTAATCATGCACACACTATATGTTGTTGCAAGGTACATATTGAATTTTCCATGCATTATGATATATATTGTCATGTTTGTTTTAATTTGCACACTAACACTATTTTGCAGGAATGTGGTCTTCAAGCACCTCCTACGTCATCAACAGATTTTGTGTCAAGTGTATTATGCAATCGAGATGATGTGTTTGAATGGATCTTGTAGTGCATGCGGTGGTATGAGAAAGTTGCAGATATGTTACCATCTAGAGAGCACAAATGAGGTTGGAAATACACTAGTTTCTTTTGGAAAATACAAGACAGTAACTTATGGTCTAAAAGATGGAAAAGAACTTGAGGTGTGAGTTAGTGAAAAATAATATATGCGTAACTGATTTTATGAATATATTTAAAGAGAAACTAGTTTAGGAGTACATACGTCATTCACATATAGCTAGGTGGTTGAATGAGAAATTCAAGATATGTAAGGACACTTTTCCTCTTGGTACTATTGTCTCCATTGTTGATTTTGCTGAGAATTATACACTTAAACCTCAGAATGAAGTGCAAGTATTGTATTACCATTCTATACAAGTGACAATCTTTGTACATATAGCATTCTTGCATGCACATGATAGCACAGACATAGATAGAAAGGTTTTAAGAGAGTATCACTTCTACATAAGTGATGATCGCACACATTCATCACAGTTTGTGCAAGGTTGCTTCAAATTTTTCTATGAGAATTTAAGGGAAAGAGGTATTGAGTACAACCAACACATAATATGGTCAGATAATTGCACCTCACAATTCAAGAATGCAAGAATGTTTAATTGGTTGAGTAGGATGCAGGTGACAAGTGGCATTCAATATTTTTTGAATTTCACAGAGGCGGGGCATGGAAAAGGTGAGCATGATGGTGCAGGTGCATGTGTAAAAAGAGCTCTTGCCAGAGAGGAATTGAAGTACGAAGGTGGTGCAGATTTAATAAATGCACAAACAATTGTGCGATGGTGCAACTCTACGATGGGAACAGGTAATGAAGGTAAGTCTATGGTTAATAGGTTTTTTTGGTTGATAAACAAGTCTAACATTGGAAAATATCTAGATTGTTGTACACTTACAGGATCAAGTGACATGCACTCATTTATAAGTTCAAATGCAGCATCACTGGGTATTTATACTAGATTAATGGCATGTTTTTGCTTGTCTTGTATGAATTTTGCGTGGGAGGAATGAAAATCAAAAGAGTGGGTTGACGAATGGTCTATTGGAGATTTGCTTCTGTGCAAATAATTGATTGTATGTTTGTCATTGATGATAACATATAATATACAACAACGTTCTATATGAAATTATCCGTACAAATGTTCTAGAGCAATGCGTATTTATTTTCATGGTGTATACATGTTCTAGATGCTATGTGCATTCATGCCGAGTTAGATATGAAAGTTCAGTTAAGTTATGTTAATCAGTTATGACAGTTATAGTGTCTGAAGATTATCTGTTAAGAGCCAACTTAAATTCAATGTTTCTTGAGTTGCGCCTATCTTCAGGATATGCATATTTCCATTAATGTTTAGTTATGAGTTAGTGATGATTATACAAAGGCACCAAGTGTGTTTTAACAGAATCGTGATATTGGAGTAAAATTGGTGAAGCCAACTTTGTGAAGCGTTGCATCTATTCAGTTTGAGTTGCGCGGTTCTAACTTTGATTGTGTGGTTAGTTAAGCTGTCAAAGAAGTTGATGAAGTGTTCCCAGATATCATTGTGACCTTATCCTTGGTGAAGATACATATAGAAGTTCAATTGTGTTCACTAAATGTGAAAATGTAGTGAAAAACAATAGACAGAAGAGAGCATAAAGTCAGGCAGAATAAGTTGAAGAACTATGTGAAGAAACATAAGAAGATTACAATTCATTGGAATTGATCAAGACAATAGGTCTACTCAAACAGTTCATCTATCAGATATAGTGTATATATGTTCTACTAAAGGTTGCAGCCTTCACCATTTTAGCAGTGAGCTTTTGGACAAAGAGTCCTCACCCCTAACAAGGTTACTTGTAAAAGACTCCAAACAGGGTCTGACCTTTAACCAGGTCTCTGTAATTATTGCATTGTAAAGAAAAACTCCTAACAGGGTTGCAAGGTCTCCTAATAGGGATAATTATACTCAAGTACAGTTCTTTGTGGGTGCTAATTCCCACCGGGGTTTTTACCTATTTGGTTTCCCCATAACCAAGATTGTTATGTTCTCTATTATGTTATCTGAATGTGCATTTGCTTTATGTTAATTTATATCTAAGAGAAGAAAAGAGTTAAAATAGCTAATAACTGATTCACCCCCCCCCCCTCTTTGTTATTCTTTGGGACTATTGCAACAATTGGTATCAGAGCCAAGTTCCTTGGAGAGAAATCCTAACAGCTTAAGGTAGATCAGATGGCATACTTCAGGAAAGAGAGTCCTAAGTTTGATGGAGAAAACTATCTTGATTGGAAGAACAAAATGATAACACATCTTCAGTGCGTTGGATTTGAGATCTATGAGATTTCCACTCAAGAAATTGAAGTTCCCACCTTGAAAGACCTTGCAGAAGAAGACTCTACAATCAAACAAAAGTAAGTGTTCACTCAAAATGCAATCGCCAAAGAATCCCTAATCAGTGTCCTATCCGACAGTGAATTTTCTGAGATCAAGAAGGTAGATAAAGCATACTCTATTTGGAAATACTTAGAAGATATGTTTGAAGGAGACATCCAAGCAAATAATGCGTGCAAAAAGACATGGAAGAAAAGATACAACAACTTAGAGATGCTACCTGAAGAAAATATTAGAGCCTACAATCAGAAAATAAATGAAGTAGTTTCGGGTATTAGGAACAATGGTGGAGAAATTTCAGAGGATGATATAATAGACAAACTAATGACCACACTGAAAAAAAACTATGAGAGAAAGATCAATATGTTAGATGAAACTATGCAATTTTCAAAAGACTTCAAGAGGGAGACTTTGATCAGTAAAATATCTGCATTTGAGATATCAAGATTGAAGACAAAACCTAAAAGTGAGACAACTTTCAAAGCCTCAGTCCACAATAAGAAATCCATAAGCAGCTCTAGTAATAATGAAGAAGTGGATACAGAACTAGAAGAAATCATTGCTATGATTTCCAAGAAAGAAAGGAAAGGTTAAGGGAAATATGAAGGAAAACTACCATTCAAATATTTTTCATGCAACAAAGTTGGTCACTTTTCATCCAAGTGTCCTACAAGAGTGAAGAAGTTCAGATCAGATTACAAGCCCAAGTACATTAAGGAATGTTATCATGCTGAAGATGGTGTAACTGATGATGATTCAGGAGAAGATGAAATTGGTTTCGTTGCCATTAAAGACATTGAAAAGATACTTGAAGAAATGGACAAAGAAGATGAAGAAAAAACACAAGAGTTAGCATTGGTTTCAAAAGATGACATCAGAACTGACTGGATCATTGACAGCGGATGTTCACACCACATGACAGGAGACAAAGACAGATTTGTACATTTGGATAAGTACAAAGGTGGCATGGTTATATTTGGAGATAACATTCCCAAACCTATCATAGGCAGAGGTTCTATCACCTTAGATGGAAAGAATAAGACAAATGATGTTCTTTATGTTGATGTTTTACATCATAAATTACTAAGTGTTGGACAATTGATTGATAAAGGATATCAGTTGGAATTCAAAAACAACCAGTGCATCATTAACAACAAAGAAGGAGACATGATTGCATCAATCTCAAAGACCAAAGGTAATGTCTTTCAGCTCAATTCAGAAGTAAGTTGTTTTGTTGCAAAAGTGGATGACAGATGGCTATGGCACAAGAGCCTTTGTCATATCAAATTTGACAACATAGTCAAGATAAGTAATGTAAAGGAAGTAAGAGACCTTCCAAGTATTGCAAGACCAATTGACACCATGTGCAGGGAATGTGTGATGGGGAAGCATGTGAGGACCTCATTCAGGAGAAAACAAGACTCTGCTAAAAACAAATTAGATCTGATAAATATAGACCTATGTGGACCTACTCAAACAAGATCATACTACAGAGAAAGGTATTTCATTTTGTTTGTTGATGATTTCTCAAGGATGATGTGGGTTGTGTTCCTAAAAGACAAATCTGAAGTTTTTGAGAAGTTCAAAGTGTTCAAAGCTAAGGTTGAGAATGAATTTGGATTAAAGATAAAATGTCTGAGATCTGATAGAGGATAATTCACCTTTGACCAGTTTTATGATTACTGTGAAGAAAATGGAATCAAGAGACAGTTAAGTGCACCTAGAACCCCTCAGAAGAATGGGATTGCAAAAATAAGGAACAAAATAATACTTGACACAACGCGCACTATCATGGTTGAAGGAAAGGTTTCCCATACCTATTGGAGAGATGCGGTCAATACAACATTCTATACTATCAATAGAATACAATTGAGGCCAGGTGCAGACAAGACACCCTATGAACTTTGGTTTGATAATGTACCTAATGTAAAATAATTCAGAATCTTTGGAAGCAATTTCTACATCAAGAGAGATGATAGCATTGGCAAGTTTGATGCTAGAAGTGATGAAGGTATTTTTCTTGGTTACTCTACTAAAAGAAAATCCTATATATGTTTTAATCTAAGATTAAAGAAGATCATTGAAAGTACTCATGTAAATATTGATGAGAATTTTATGATTCAAGAAAGATATTATGACTGTGCTCCCATGATTGAAGATGAGCCCAGACCCATCAATAAGGGCACCGTTATTGAAGAAATGTTTGACTGCATTGATGTTTCATGTAACAATCTTGAACCAAGTGAAGAAGAATCACAAATTACAGATGAAAGTATCACTCCTAAGAACTCAAAATGCACATCCAAATACCACTCTAAGGAAGATATCATTGGAGATCAGAGCGCTAAAGTCTTGACAAGATCTAGAGAAAAAGGTTCAACCGCTGATGAAGAGGTATGCTTACTTTCTTAAATTGAACCCTTAAGTGTTGAAGATGCGTGCAAAGATTAAAATTGGAAAAGTTCCATTCAAGAAGAATTAGATCAAATAATCAAGAATGAAACATGGGAATTGGTCCCTAGACCTCATGACAAGATCGTGATTGGAACAAAGTGGATATTCAGGAACAAAATGAATGAAGAAGGCATAGTGGTAAGGAACAAAGCAAGATTAGTATGTAAAGGATATGTGTAGAGAGAAGGAATAGAATACACTGATACATTTGCCCCTTTGAGAAGACTGGAAGCTATCAAGTTGTTTTTGGCCTATGCGACATTCAAGAACTTTAAAGTATATCAAATGGATGTCAAGTGAGCTTTTCTGAATGGTGACTTGAAGGAAGAAGTCTACATAGAGCAGCCTGAAGGATTCAAACTTTTAGACAAACCAGACATGGTATGCAGATTAAAGAAAGAACTTTATGGACTTAAACAGGCCCCAAGAGCTTGGTATGAGAGACTTGATGGTTACTTAACAAAGATAGGATTCAGAAAAGGAGCAGAAGACTGTAATTTATTCATAAGAGAGACAGATGAAGGATTACTACTTGTTGCTATTTTTTTTTATGACATTATCTTTGGAGGTAATGAAAAACTTAGTGCAGAATTTGCCAAAGAAATGAAAAGTGAGTTTGAAATGAGCATGATTGGACCTATCAAATATTTTCTTGGATTGAATGTAAAACAAACAGACAAAGGCATATTCATAAATTAGTCTAAGTATGTGAAGGAGATATTGAAGACTTTCAAAATGGAAGATTGCAAACCAGTAAGCACCCCCATGATAACAGGAAGCAAGCTTTCTAAAGATGATGAATCTACAGCAGTTGACAAGACTCTATAAAAGTATATGATTGGAAAACTCATATATCTTACTCAATCTAGACCAGATATCTCTAATGCAGTTGGCATTGTTGGAAGATTTGCAGCTGAACCTAAAAAAAATTACCTAATGGAAATAAAAAGAATATTCATATATTTAAAAGGAACTATAGACTATGGTTTATGGTATCCTAACTCAAAGAATATACAACTTCATGTGTATACTGATGCTGATTGGGCAGGTTGTGTTGATGACAGAAAGAGTACATCAGGAGGAGCAGTATTTCTTGGAGACAGATTGGTCACTTGGACAAGTAAAAAGTAGAATTGTATCTCTCAGTCAACAACAAAAGTTGAGTATGTTGCAGCAGCATTGAATTGTTCAACAATGGTTTGGATCAAATAGATGATTAAAGACTTTGGTATTTAGATTGATTATCCTATTATTATTCACTGTGACAACAATAGTACTATCAATATGTCAAAGAACCCTATGATGCACACAAAGACAAAACACATTGAGATCAAATACCACTTTCTAAAAGAAAAAGTTGCAGACAAAGAAGTAAAGTTGGATTATGTGAGAACTAAAGAATAATTAGCAGATATTTTTACAAAGCCATTATCAAAAGATACTTTTGAGTATCTCAGGGAGAAGCTGGGAGTAATTCCCTTTCTCGAGTCTGATTAGAATTTGTAGCAAGAACATCAGTCCTTGATGATTGATGAATGGTTGACTACTCTACTTCTGGAGTAGTACCTATGCCTAAAGGTTTTTAACACCCTTTGACATTGATGTCAAAGGGGGAGTATTAGTAAGGGGGAGCATATGCTCTGGGGGGGTATACAGTTAGAAGAGCAGCAACAGTGAAGAGGAAATTTTGATGAGGATATTGAGAAGATTGTAAAAAGAAGGAAGACACTTTGAGTTGATGATATCATATGTTTCCATCAATGTCAAAGGGGGAGATTGTTGGAGATTTTCTTATGTGAAAATAATTGATTGTATGTTTGTCATTAATGAAAACATATAATATACAACAGTGTTCTATATGCAATTATCTGTACAGATGTTCTGGAGCTATGCGTGTTTATTTCCATTGTGTATACATGTTCTAGATGCTATGTGCATTCACCCCGAGTTAGATATGAAATTTCAGTATGTTAATCAGTTATGACAGATATAGCGTCTGAAGATTATCTGTCAAGAGCCGACTTAAATATAGTGTTTCTTGAGTTGCGCCTATCTTTGGGATATGCGTATTTGTATTAATGTTTAGTCACGAGTTAGTGATGATTATACAAAGCGCCAAGCGTGTTTTAACAGAGTGATGATATTGGAGTAAAATTGGTGAAGCCAACTTTGTGAAGCGTTGCGTCTATTCAGTTTGAGTTGCACGGTTCTAACTTTGATTGCGTGGTTAGTTAAGCCAACAAAGAAGTTGATGAAGTGTTCCCAGATACCGTCGTGACCTTATCCTCGGTGAAGATACATATAGCAGTTCAATTGTGTTCACCAAATGTGAAAATGTAGTGAAAAATAATAGGCATAAGAGAATAGAAAGTCAGGCAAAATAAGTTGAAGAATTATGTGAAGAAACATAAGAAGATTACAATTCATTGGAATTGATCAAGACAACGGGTCTATCAAACAGTTCATCTATCAGATATAGTGTATATCTGTTCTACTGAAGGTTGCAACCTTCACCATTTTAGCAGTGAGATTTTGGACAATGAGTCCTCACCCCTAACAGGGTTACTTGTAAAAGACTCCTAACAGGTCTGACCTTTAACCAGGTCTTTATACTTATTGTAGGATTTGAGAGATACAAATCCATAGAATGCCAAGAATACCTGCATGCAAATAACCTGTTACAAAAGAGAAGCAGAAAGAAGCAAAAGGCAGAACTCAGAAGTTACTCAAAAATGAGAGAAAAATTATGATTCGAGTTAATTGAAAAAAAGATTTACAAGGTTCAACCTATAAAGGTGAACAAAACTCTAAAGCCTAAAAAATCTAGGTTTCACATTATAATCAATAAAGATATTAATTATAATGCACCTAAGAGATAGCTTAAGAAAATAGAGTAATAAATAACTTAATTAATTAAACCGAAGTGATTAAATTACTAAGTGTAAAATATAATTACTCTAACACCCCTCCTTAAGTGAAGCTCAAGAGGTAAGCTGACCTAGCACAACTATGAAAGCAGGAAATGGGTCCTGGCAACAAGGCCTGATCAGGTACCCAATACAAGGAAATATCTGTAAACTGGAGATAAAGGAGAAAACCCAGTGGGAAAAACTCCTCTCTAAAAAGAGATATAAAAGCAAGTAAAAGACAAAAAATGACTTCAAGAGACTCTCTCAAAGCCATAAGTACAATGCGTGCTGCCAACCCCCCCGTGAGAGAGGGTCAAGGCTCTAAATCCCCCCTAGAATGAAAGAACCCCTGGATCAATGAATAAACCACCATGACGCCAATACAAAGGAGTGAAAGGAAGTGAGCACTGAAGAGGTAACCTCAAAAGATCAGGTGTCACTGGAGGGCCGAGCTGATGCTCAAAGGAGTAGACACAAGGATCCTGAAAGGGAACCCCCAATGTAGGTGGTATGACAGGTGTGTTGACACTGTCAGGAGAGAGGAGATGAGTGTCCTCTGTAGAATCCTCAACAACTACACCTGGTGGCTTGATGAATGTAGCTGGAGGGTCTGGTAGTGCTGAAGAAGAGTCCTGCCGAAGAGAAGAAACCCCAACAAGATGTGGTCTCAGAAACAACACAGAGGTTCAAGTGACCTGACTGTCCCACATGATGCTCTCACGTAAGAGGAGAGCTGTGCTCCGATGATGGAGATGGTGGACCAAAGTGTGAAAAGGTGTAGAGATAGGTGGAATGATCAACTTTTCCTATAGAAAAAATGCCACCTGTCGCACTATCCCAAATGAAGACTGAATCTGGCGTGAACTCAACTGTCTTCCCTGATCCACTGTGTGTAATCTAGTAAATTGAGAGAAGGTTTGCAGATAGAGATGGAACATACAATACATCATTGAATGTGCCATCCTGAATGCGTATAGAACCTTTCCTACAGACTGGCATAATAGTGTTATTCCCCATGAGAATGTGGGGACTAGGAGAAGCCTCAATAGAAGATAAGATCTTCGAAGAAGACGCCATATGGTGAGAAGCACCTAAATCCAGTATCCAAGGGACCTGGGAAGGGGATGCAATGGAAGCCTATAATGCATGACCCTATCCAAAATCATGTCCAGATGTCAAAGATGAGGCAGAAGACTGAAAAGCAGACCCCTGTGAGGTGGAAGAGGATGGAGAGGAAATAGTGCTCTTCTGAAGGAGAGCTTGCAAATCTGTAATCTGTTTCTCATAGCCATCAAATCTCTTCTAAAAACAATGTGACTCATCATGAGGCCCCTTCTGACAATAGGAACATGTAGGGTTCTCAGTCTTCTATTTATCCTTCTTAGAAGAAGATGGTGGGCCAGTAGAGTGCTGAGAAGAGGAATCAGATATCTGCTTCAGCTTTGGCTTCTGTGTATCCTAAGATGTCTTGGCAAGCAATGCCTGTGACTATGAACCTATAAGAGAATCCATCTGACTAAGCTTGGACTGCTCACGAGTTAACCTGTCACAGAAGGTCTCAAAAGAGGGCATAACATGACGTGCACCCAGTGCATCCATAGTGGAGTAGAAGGTAGAAGTGAAAATCTGATAAGGGCCACGAA
>MU223386.1:179230-201982 GCA_018584345.1 Thuja plicata
CTGACTGTGGTGGATCATCAAAATTGAGCTTCTTCGTAGCAACACTTGGTTCACTAAGTCTCTACACAAGAACAATTCAAATGTTAAGCCATATATATTATCTCAAAATAAATAAATATTGGGCTGTAATTTGCATATTGAAGCCTCAACTGGATCTCTTATGCTTGGGCTGACTGATAAACGAAATGGGCTCCATCGTGGGTGAGAGGGAATCCTATAAAAATGGTTAGGTAGAGGAATGACGAGCAGTGGTGAAGGGTCCTACAACAGAAAAAATAATACAAAATACATGTTATAAACAAGAAATACTAAAAAATAAAAAATGCATGGACCAAAAAGAAAATGCATACCTCAACTGGATCTCCTGTGCTAGGCAAGGGATCCCTAGGAAGTGGAGAAGGGTTCACCTCATCTGAGGCAGCTATGACCAATTTGTGTATGAAAAGTCATGGCAAATGTTATACTAATAGAGGAACATGATTTCTAAAATATTTTGAACAAACAAAAATGCAATTGAAAGTAAATATGAAAACGTGTTACCTCCTCTCTCTCTTGAACATCAGCAATGTCTGGGGCATTCATTAGTTCAGTGAAACCCAATTGATTCTACATGTATACAATAAACAAGTCAAGTGAATTCATCAATATAGACTACATTTAAATGTTCATAATACATTTCAAAAAATATACTTAAATTGGACTTAATTACCTTTTTTTGTTTCAATATCCCGGATGATTTATTCCTCTTTCCTAATGACCTCGAGCTTGGTGTGGTAGGCTAACAAAAAAAAATTAACATAAGAGAAATAAGATGATACCACATGGGTTCAATTAAAACTATAAACAAGAGGTGTGCAAAAAATGATACCGCATGGGTTCAATCAAAACTATAAACAAGAGGTGTGCAAAATATGATACCACATAGCTCTCTAAGCCAAAGTCAATGGCAGAAAGAGTGACATCCTCAATCTCAGAAATCTGATCCCCTGACAAGCCCTATAAAACACCAAATACATATATAAGCAACAATTTACAATGAATATTATGTTTCACTTGAATTCCACAAATGATTAAGCTCCACAACTCTATTATCACAATTTTATAATCAAATTTTACGAACCATTATTACAATATAAAATTTTGAACTCTTCTTTCACACACAAGACTATTCTTTAACAAATTTGTAGGCACAGTTAGAGAAGGATGGTCCGAATTGTATTCATGGGGGTCAAAGGTTAGGACCACTTTTGCAGCAGGTATGGGACTGTTGCAGCCTGGCAGTGAGTATGTTTTAGTGTGTTTACCCTTAGCATGGAGGGATTTAGAATGCTTTTAGGTTGAGAGTATGGTGTAGGAGCACCTCCTAGCACATGGAGTCTCATGAAGATTGCAGACCCTTGATGTTCTTAGTGCACTCTTGGCCCAAAGGGACCCAAGACATATTGTAGTTCAAGGCTTTAGAATTAGTCTATCATTGAGATCCAATTGTGAGACCTAGTTTCAAGTTTGGGCACTTATAAACCACTTGGTACACTATGGTCATGGGATATGTACTATACTCATGGGCTTCAAATCTGCATAAAACTGACTTGGCCAGATTTCCCTATGTCTTAGCCTTCGAATGCAACTGCTTTGGTGAAGATATCTTACCTATAACTCCAATTATCGTGATTTTTGTCTCTGCAACTCTAGTTTTTGTTCATTTCTAAGAGTTTCACATTGTTTTTCAAGTTTGAAGTATTTCCACCATGGGAATTGGATAATATTTGGTAGAAAGATTCTTTTTAATATGCTTTCAAAGATTATGCAAGTTGTTTTTGAGTTGATGCAGGGAGATGGCCATATGATCAAGCCCTAGGTGTATATCTCAATGTATGCACCAAATTTAAATATACATAGTAGTGTATAACTTCTAGAGAACCAAGCATCAAGGGCCCTAATTGTGGATTTTATTTTGTTTTGTGAATACCTAAGTGTTCCAATTGGTTTAAGAAGGAAACACTTCCATTTTCTAGCACTTCCTTCTTTGGTGGAGGCCTAATTAGCCCTTTGGTCCAGTATGAGATTCTTTGACTTAGCCTCTATTTTGACCACTCAAACCTAGGTTCTCCTGGTTTAGATGCATCTTAGTAAAGGGTATTTGAATCTATTATTTAATACCTAAGTCTTTTGGGGTTTTCCAAAGCTATCTTGACTGTACTGCCTAGACAGGGCTACTAGCGTTTGACTGGACAATTTACCAAATTCCTTCAAAGGTCTCAATCAGTTTGATTGTGTGCATGGACCAAGTCCATTTTGATTCCTCCACGATGTCTAAGGTCCCCATTGATCATTGTGTGGGCTTTTAAGCCTTGTAACCATTTTTGTGCTAAGACTAGTGGCTTGGGTCTTAGTAAGCCTCTTCATGATGAACCAATCTCTATTGTCTGCAACTCATAATTCTCATGGGGGGTATTGTGGTTGTCTTTTGCATCAATTTTTAAAGGTGTGAGAGTCAGATTTTTACACTCTTTATAGAGAGTTAAGTGATTCAGTGATTGGATCATCATACCCTTGACACTTGCATCAAAGTAGGTGGTATGGGTAGTGATGAAAATATTTGGGGTGCTTATGAACCTAGGGTGTAGATGGGTTCTTTTCTATGGTGAAGATATAGACTAGTATATGGGGACTGTCCTAGTATGACATTGAAATGCCAGAGAGTAAAGTTTACTGAACTAGCAAGTGAATGTGCTTTGAGCGATACGATAAGGACCTTATGATAAGTTGAGGGGTTCTTGGGGTGTCTTTGAAGTTATATGTTGGGAGTCTTTAGAAGGCCATGGAGGTGTATTGAAGGATTAAGGATAATCACAATCAGTGAACAATCAGAGATTGTATTCATGATTTTGAAAGAGAAATAAGAGTAAAAGAACGATGGTTGGATGTTTTGAGTGATGTTCATGGTTGATTCAAAAGCCAATAAGTGATTAGTTGGGGTATAAGTCTATGTATGAGTTCAACATTGGTTGAATTGAGTCCAAGGATGGAGGGTGGGAGTTCAAATCAATTTGAGTCATGATGGCTGGACAAGGAAGTGAATTCCTTGAGTTGAATTACATTAGAAAAAATTCTTTGACCATAAAGCAATAGGAAACAAACATACACTAAGTTAACACCATACAAATTATTAAGATATGATATTTTGAAAACAACATACTATTCTATCATATGAATATTTATAAAATATTACCTCGGTTGTTTGAGCTACCCATCTACGTCTACTAGAATGAGCACTCCTTAGTCTGCTTGTACCACCAGCTGCACCCTGTAATGCATATTATTCATGTATCAATTTTGATTCTTATATACATAAAATTTTACTTACTTTTAATCGATTTAGGTAATTAATTAAAATAACATGTCAAAACACAAATTTAAACAAACCTCTGTCGGCTCTGTACCATACACCATTGACAATAGATCATTTGTGAGGGCTAGATCCTTAGTAGTGGATTTCTGACATCTTCTCCCGCAATGTACACATGAATGGGATGTCAAACCATCTGCACTCATCTGGCTATCTACTCCATCACATTTACCATTACAACTGATGCAGATATGCTCAATGGGATGGGCTGACCCTGCAAATGTATCTGCTGATAATGGATCTCACACAAGATGAGATGATCCTAATGGTGCATCTGATGATGATGGAGTTGGTGTGGGATGGGATGATTCTAATGGCGCATCTAATGAAGATGGAGGTGGCACTGGCACTGATCCATCCTCTCCAACTAACTGAGTGCCATGCTAGATAATAACATCAGTCAATGATGCAGCTGCATGAAGAGTCTGTATATCCATAGACTCCTTCACCACTACTGGGACCACAAAATGAATGAGGGGTTTTCTCATAGTACGCCTCCTCTCTTGTGCTTGGGTAATCCTATGTGCCCTAGGTCTATCCTATGCAGAGCCTCTCCCTCTACCCTGGAACTCACGAAAGTCAAAGTAATTCGGCTTCTCACCAAGGATAAACTCATAGTATAGCTTCCTCAAAAAATATAAAGGAACCTCATTATTATTACAAGGCGGTTGGTCAAATACCATGTACCACCTATCCCAAAAATTTGATTTCATCCCCCTATGAGCACACCAATGTATAGGAAACCTTTTTGTATTAACTTGTAGGGAATTGCTAGTATTAGGATCGGTAAAAAGGGCACATATATCACATTTTTATATGCCTTTTCTTTTCACATCCTCATATGATAAACCATCATCATAATATGTATGACACCTATCCCTCCATGAACCCCATTTTGTCACCTCTTGAGACACCTCATTTGCACTATTGGACATTTTTTCTAATGTAGTGGCAAGGGTAGAGTGATGCTAAAGACCGGAAGCCTTCAACCTATTGACTAATATATTAATTTGTGCACTATTTTGGTTAAGGCATTGCACGAGGTCCTCTTGTGTTTCATTTACATGATCTAATGGCACATGTGGAGGGTTTACGGGTGGCGGTGGCTATGGACGAGGAGAATTTTGAGGAGGGTTTACGAGTGGCAATGGTGGTGGATGAGGAGAATTTTGAGGAGGGTTTACGGGTGGCGATGGTGGTGGATGAGGAGAATTTGGAGGAGGGTTTATGGGGGATGGTCTTTCATTTCTTTTTCCTCTTTTGGGCTTGTTTGATGAATCTGATATGAAATTAATTTAAACGAAAACAAAAAATTAATATCATAACCTAATTTGATAAAAAATGCAAAACAAAAACAACAAAACAACAAAAATAATAATACATACCTTTCTTACAGGGCACCATTGTTTTAAAATGTGCAAATTGTTGAAGATTTCTTGTTTTCTTCAAAGCTCGATTGGGTTCTGTGGCATTTTTGGTCTCCTAAGCTCCGCTACTCTATGGTTTAGGCGTTAGAAATGGCCTAAACTGTGGGCTGTCCAAAAAACAATATGTTTCTAATAACCCGATCAGGTTATTAGGAACATCTTAGAACCTGATCGGGTTATTAGAAAATATTATATGTCTAATAACCTGATCGGGTTAATCGAAACATCTCAGAACCCGATCGGGTTCTTAGAAAGTTAATTTTTTTTAATAATATTGTCTAGGCTTGGTTACCAAGCCTAGTACAATTTTTAAATTTTAATAACCTGATCGGGTTATTCAATAACCTAATTGGTTTATATGAAATTTGATTTTTTTTAAAATATGTGTCGACTTTTTTGGTCCACAACTTGGTGTGCACACCCACATGTGACAAATTTATTCCCCGCTCACTCAAAATAATGTAGGTGTCCACACATGTAGGATGGTAGGCAATTTGAATGCAAATATAAATATATAATCATAAAAAGGTTACAAAATGTTGTAGTTTATGTAATAATGAGCTTAAAGATCTTAATATGTACCTGTTTGGTGAGATGATTGAATTGGCATCTTGCTTTGATATGATGCACACACAACTAGAGATTGTTAAGTTGAATATTGTACAAGATGATTGTGAAGTTACAATGACAAGATAGAAAAGTGGGATGAGGTGGAGGTGACATGGAATGGAAATGAGTAGGAAGATCTCCATGTGACTGTGAAGACTTTATTATGAAAGGCGGTGCATGCTAATTATACATGTGGTGAACCTGGAGGATCACCTTCATCAACTGTAGGAAAAGTATTACCTTTGAATTTCAAATATTGTTGCATGAACTCTTCCTTGCTCACTAGTTTATGATAAAGATGTATATGATGCCCATTTACTAGTAATTTACTTTTTACATTATTTATAGTAACTAATGTAACAATTCTATTGGAATATACATCTGCAATTTCGTAAGGTCCCAACCCACTGGTTTGAAGTTTTTCTAGATTATCGTTATACCTTGAGTCATATAATAGAGCCCAATCACCAAGTTTGAATTTCTTTCTTTTGATGTACCTGTCATGTCATTTGATTCTCTACTATTGGATTAAACTCGTATGTTGCAGAGTTTATTTCCTCATGTCATCAAATGTATTGAGTTATATTACTCTTTATGTCTTTGCATATGACAAATCCATGCCTAGTTCTAAGGTTGTCCTAAATGTTTTATGTTCAAACTCAACTGGCATCATTTTTTTCTTGCCATACACCAACTCAAAAGGGGTGAATCCAATTTTGGTTTTCCATGTTGTTCTAAATGCCCATACTACTGGTAACTAGTTTTCCCAATCTTTCTTATGTAGTGTTGTTGTTTTGGTTAAAATAGCCTCAATTTATTTGTTAGTCACCTCAAATTGTCCATTTTCTTGAGCATGGTATGGGGTTGATTTCTTGTTCTTGATTTTATATTCTTCTACCAATGTTGTCACTAGATTGGATGTGATATGAGATCCCTAATTTATGACAATTTCTCTAGGCACTCCATATCTGGTAAAGATCTCTTCATATAAGAATTTTGCAACCTTGTTATCCCTCACATGTTTTATGGTTTTGATATTAACCCATTAGTTAGGTAGTTAAAGAAAACCAAGATATAGGACTTACCATTAGAAGGTGGATCAATAAGCCCTATGAAATCCATACCCCACTTATCAAAAGGGGTGACAACCACTTGATGATGCAAGGGAATTTAATCAAACTTGTTGGCCTCCCCATCCCCTAACATCCATCACATTTCCTTGTGAACATCACAATATCTTTATGAAGACTAGGACAATAGTATCTATTGATCCCCTTTTGGGCTCATGCCTAAATAAGGGTAGTCTAGAAGCTTTATACGATTGGGACAAAAATGTTCCATGCAAAGCAACCTCTAAGATTTTATAGAAGTCGATTCTTCTAACTGGTGTTTCAGGAAAGGGGAAGACGATTTAACACAAAATGCAAGGAGATGTGCAAGAGATTTTGGAACCCTTTGAATTTCCCTTCAAAAATGGAAAGAACATAAGACCCCAGAAATGAGCACAGAACACCACAAACTCTTCATTGTGGAAATAGAACACAATGACAAGATCCTAGACATAGGTCAAAACATTCATATCTTCCTGTGAGAATCACCCATTAAGGCTTGCAGGAAATGTTCCTATTGTCTCGCTAAGACAACTTATTCTAAAGAATTTCATTCACCAAATGGCATGGTATAACCCCAGATTGTAAACATTAAAAGAGTAACAAGACATGGTCCAATAATTTGCAAGTCTGTGATGAAATATAAGAGTCTAAAAATAAAAAATGATAGATACATTCATTCTAAATTTACAAAAAGCTTTAAAATCATCCACAAAACATAAGCAAACACACCGTAAAAAACTAGGCATAGTCCAATATGTCTCCTCTATTGATTATGTGCAAAATACAAGGCTAGGGTCTGAAAAATGAATCTGAAGCTATTTCTAAGTGTTCTTCTATGTAGTGAACAAGAAACTCCAGAACAATCCCCCCCACCCCCTTTTTTTTCTTTTATAATGTGCTCACATGCTTATATAGAAAGAATTCCTCAAACCAAATCTCGAAATGCCACCGATAAAGGGACATGCATTTGTGTCATGTGGAAGAATCATCATGACAGTTGCTACAACTGTCTCAACGTGATGATCTCTACAAAATTGTTCATATTCCACACACACAGAATGGACACGACCGGTACCTTTTCAAACTTCATTTCTATCATAAGGGAATAAATTCACAACTCCACTCGTAGCGATTCCTCATTGTTTATGTGTGGAGGTGATCGCTTCTTTGAATCAAATTTGCCTCAGGAATCACTGCTGGATGAAAAAGAGACATCTTCCTTGAAGGAGATGGATCCTGCCACCTTTTGACCAACTCAACCGTTGCCTGGACATGTGGCATGCTGGCGATATTTTGAACAAAAAATCTCCCTTCCTTCACCTCAAAAGTTCTGCAATGTTGACGCGTGGCACCCGCTACTGGGAACCTCCTGTGAAAAAAAGTACTCAAAGGAAAATAGATCATGAACATGGAAGAAATATTGTGATATTAGCATATTGTTATCCCAACTTCATAGGGGCATAACATTCTTCTAATTTTATCTCTGATTACCTTTAGAAAGCTCAGGGTGGAGGTTGTGGTAGATAACATCTACAATATCCTTTATTGATAACTTTCATTGATGTCCTTTTAGTAGTAAAATGGAAACCATAGGGTTCATCATGGAAATCATGTAGGATATCATATGTTTCATCCCGTCTAATGCATCTCTTCATCACAATGACTATCCCTATATAGAATAAGCATCCTAAAATTCATGTAAATGAGAAGCTTCTTTCTATCAACATCTTTTTTTCCTTTGGTGAAAAGTGCGAGGGGGCCTTTCCTACCACCAAATAGTTTGCAATATCTACATACCATGGTGTATTCATGCTAATAGAAAATAGGTTTTCATTTGGAAAGGAATCATCAATTGCAAGTCCTATACATTACTTGTTAGTCTAGACAAAAAGTATGCACCACATTTTCTTTCCCTAGCTTGGATATGATGGTAATATCAAATTCTTACATTAGGAGCAACCATCTAGAAAGCCTTCCTAAGAAAAAACATTTTTTCATCAAATATTTAATTACAAGATGATTAGTATGGAAAAATACCCGACATCCTATGATTTTATATCTAAATTTGTTCAAAGTATAGATGACAACTAACATCTCTTTTTCTATGACAATGTAGTTCAATTCTGCTCCTCGTAAGTTTTTGTTGATGTAATTGTAACATATAAAATGGTGAGAAATGCTAAGATAGATCACTCACCAAATTATAGGTACGTGCAGGAAGATCCAAGACCTTGAAACAAAGGAAACCCGATTAGCCCAAGGTAAGGTACCAATTCATGATCTTCACAATGTAGGGTCTTGGATGACTCTTCCTTTCCCTAAGAGAAGGAGTTGTAAATGATATGCAAGAGATGAATCTAATCTATGAAAGTACTATGAAATGATAAAGAGAAAAATTTACTCACCATGAAGGCTAGAAGAGGATGCAAGTTCAGATCTGCAAACAGATTGTCAAACTCTGTCAGAAACCAGAATGGAGTTGGATCTGGTATCATGAATTTGGACACTGTAGACTATGAAAATTTGAAGGTCCCAGGAACATGTCAACTTAGAGGGTACAAGTTGCACTTGGGTACAGGTCGACCTCAACCTGTACCTGGACCCAAAAATTAGAACTGGGTTCTGCAAATCTAGAGTTTGTCTTTCGGAATCTATCACTGAAACAAGCTCTACAACAAGGGGTATAGGTCGACCTCAACCTGTACCTGACAGTTTCGAAACTTTAAAAAAAAAATAGAGCTGGAAATTACTCTGAAAAGGGTCCTCAGTTTTGCAATTAAATTTGTGAATCCAAATTTGCACCTACACATCAAAGAGAGGGGAAATTATTAGGGGGAGGGGGATTGCCTTGGTCAAGCCCCTGTTTAGGAATTAACCTTAAATTGAAATAAAGGAAATGAAATTCTAACATGTAGTAATGATTAAATCTTATAATGGAAATATATCATACCAATGTAGATGGAATTATGCTTAGTATGTGATCAATTATGTTGATGTAATAGCCTTGAATCAACGCAAAAACCAACAGGAAATCATTTAAGACAAAACCTCATGTAGTATATGCTTTTAATTTTCCTCAATGTAGGAGTCAAGAGGAAGAAGACTTGAATAAGTGTAGATCTCCTCCTTTGATGGCCAACACCTTTTTTCTTCAAGAAGCTAGATCTATGGGAGGAAATGCATGCTTGATTGAATGAATGTATAGGTGCTTGCTTGAACTCCTTGAATGCTTGTACTTGAGTGCTTGAGAGAGATTTATTTTTGTATGTGTGATTGTAGATTGAATGTAGATATGTGTTCAAATGAAGTGAGAAGGCCTCCTTTTATACCAATTTTGGGCATCAAAATCAAAAGGGCCGATTGCACTAGGTAGTAAAAGGTCAATACTTTGCATCAGGCTCTGGAGCCAATCAAAAATCAACTCCTAGGGTACAGTTTGAATTTGACCTATACCAGGTATAGATCGAGGTCAACCTATACCTGAGAGTGTGAATTTCAAGATAAAACTCCCATATCCCAAGAAGTATTAATGGGTTCGGGGGAAAAGTGGTGAAATAAGCAGGAAAATTGATCGGAAAGGCATTTATATCTCAAAGGGAAATGAATTTTGTGATTAGAGGAATAAATGGGAAATCATGCATAGAAATTAGGGCCAACTTAGAGTTTTGTGCAATATTGGAGGAAGAAACAAGATCTTGATTAAAATTATGTATATAATTAAATGTAATATGAGGTCCTAACGCAAGAAGCACACTAAGGAGGGCTAAAATGATCCCAAAAAGTGTATAAAAGTAAGTACTTACTTTTTAGGATAGTACAATAATAGACTACATTTTCTATGGATCCTCTTTTTGACCCAAAACAACTCCTACTACATGATCTGAAGCATCTGTATGGATGTGAAATGGAAGGGCTTGCTCCTTAAGGTTCTTTATGAACAAGAATTTGTGTCAAAAAAATATTGAGATCTTGAAATGCCTTAACACATTGTGGTGTCCATTGAAATTTTGCATCTTTTGTCAACAATCCATACAATGGTCCTATTGTTATGCTAAAGTTATTGATAAACCTCCTATAGTAACTATCATGACCTAGAAAACTCCTAAAATCTTTCTCCTTAGTAGGGGTTAGCATATTTATGATCACCTCTAGTTTAACAGGATCTTGTTGAATATCCTTAGCATAGATATAGTACCCAAGGACTACTCCTTGCATCATGATGAAGAATTTCTCACTATTCAATGAGATTTTTTCACTCTTTCACCTTTGTAGAACTTTTCTCAAAAAAAAAATTTGCTTCTATAAAGGATTCCCCCCAGGTGTTGAAGTCATCCATATAGATTTCCATACAATTATGAGAAATGTAAGAGAAAATAATAATCTCTACCCTCTAAAAAGTTGTCGATGCATGCATAGGCCAAATGGTAGGAAAAAATTGTTGGAATTAATGGGAAGTGTGTACTGAGAGGGGAGGGGTGAATCAGTACCTCTAGAAATTTTGTATCCTTTCATCAATTAACCTTTGTGTAATCAATTGTATATCCATTCATCTGATCTATACTATCTTGATGTGAGTTATATCAATTCATATACTTAACATACAAGTGAACATTCATAGAAACATTCATGAAAGTAATTGACACATAACACAATATATGATATCGTAGAAAACTCATGTTAGGAAGTAAAAACTACGGTGGGGATGAAACCCACAAAATCTTCACTATCTGTAGATTGGAAGGGGTCGGTTAAGGCTTACAATTTGATCACTTTTGATGATCTACCCGGTTAAGAGTATCTGTAGAGACCTGTTAAAGTCTACTTGGTTAAGAGCTTTAGCAAAACTGTTGAGTGTGCACTCGGTTAAGAGATTTATAGTTGGACTGTTAAATCCACCTTCCTTGAAAGGATTTTTACACTTTTCTCCACTTGTTAGAATGATAGAAAATTACAATTTGACCTGGTAAATGCAATCTCTTATTGCTGATACAGATCCATTTAAGTTTACATGAATAAAATTATCACCTAATGTGATTGAATAATACTCTGATTCTCGATAGCCTCTGTTCTTGGTTCTGATAACCAAATTCACCTTTTGTTGTCTTGATTCTTGAAACTTTCAATCTAATCCATAGATGTTCTTGTAGCTTCATTCATCCTCTCTTCTATATTCACACATGTATAATTAATGATTGAATCATCTATTTATAAGATAGATTGACATCATCAAGTTTCAAGAAAAACAATGTTAACTCTAAGATCAGGTTTACAACTTTACCTTGATCTCCTAGTCTATGTGTTTTAAATTAGTTAGAATGATTAAAGAACTTACATTCATGTTTCTTGTCCCTAAAGAAATGGTTTTAAAAACAAATCAAGATTCTATAAATAGAATAAGACTGTTTTATCTGACGTGGAAGTCAGATCCACTTTTTGCGGGCTACAACTGACTCTCGGTTTCTAACAGTTGGTTATGCTCCAAAATCAGTTGACTTTCTTTCAGGTTGCTTTGTTGAACTGTTCTCTCAATTTTATCTTTAACTTTCTCTTGGTTTGCACTATATCCTACATGTTGGGTTCCTCTTTATCCTTCTAACTTTGTATTTTTGGTGTACACACAAAGTTGTGTCTCGATTCTCTTTGTACTTAGCCATTTTTGGTGATATCTTGTATCTTCATTTTTGGTTTGCTCTTTGTCCTGTATTTTGGTATATACTTACCTAAAGTGTTGTTTTCATACTAATGGAAAATTAATTTCATAAAAAATATGGATAAGTCCCTCATGGGAAGGTGAATGTGGTTTTCCCTTGATCCTTTGGTGCAATCTTAATCTAATTACAACTGTTGAAATCATCAAGAAATGAAAAGAATTTCTTTCCTACCAGAGAGTTTAGGACTTGGTCTATGAAAGGTAATGGGAAGTGGTATTTTTTAGTTGTGAATTAAACTCCCTACAATCTACACAAACTCTCAATTTCCCTCTTTTTTGAGGAACAATGACCAAGGGAGATACTCATTGATTGTTAGAGATAGGGTAGATGAAACCCACATCTAACAATTTTTGCAATACTCCTTTGACTATCTCCCTTACTACATGGTTGACTCTCTTTTCTGGTTGTCTGATTGTTCTACTGTCTTCCTTGATATAGATCCTATGTGTGTATATTTTTGGATTAAGACCCTTCATATCAGTATAGTCCCAATAAAATGCATCTTTATGTGAATGCAAGAGTGCAATTAAGGATTGTTTTTAATCCAAGGTAAGCATGTCATTGATGTTCAAATGCCTTCCTAGCGAGACCTTTATTTTCTTTGTTAATTCAACCATAAATGCCTTATTTATGCTTGGCATATCATGTTCGTGGGGCAAAAATGTATGCAACAAGTGTGATGCTGCAAGGTATGTAGATGGAGCAGATTTTGGTAATAATTTATTCAGTGGACATGATGAACATGCCAAGAAGTTGTTTTTCATTTCTTCTATTTCATATTCACTTTACAAGACCCAAATCAACACTTGATCATCACCTTGGAGTTGCATAAAGGGACTTCTATCAATCATCATTAGTGTGGCCAAAGTGTTGACCTCTTATTCTTGTTCTTCACCTAGTTCTGGTCAAACATGCTTATCTAATTCCTCATGTGGTTGAGATGGAGGATATAAAATAAGTTTCTTAATGTTAGCTCCATGGGAGATATTCATATTTCCTAATCTACACCCTATATAGGCATCTATTGTGGCTAACTAGGGTCTCCCTAGGATGATATGATATCCCCCCAAAGTGGATTTAGGAGATAGAACCATGAAATCAGTAGGGTACTCCCATGAGTCCAAAGTGACAACAAGATCTTCTATGATTCTATCTGGTTTTACAGTGGAACTATCAACCAATTGAAGGACAATAGGGATTGGCTCTAAGTTGGTATAATTAAGTTGTTGCATGATATACTTCGTCATGACATTAATGGAAGCTCCCAAATCGACCAGGGAATTTTTAAATATAGTTCCATTGATAGTCACTCCTACCACTAGTCTACCAGAATCAACATACTTTTATAAAATCTCTTTTCCTAGCATTATGTCTGTTAGTTTACCCAATACATGGGCTATCTATGGATCCTTCTTTTTCCTCCTTGGAATTTTTAAACAATCATCCCTTAAATTCATTTAGTGTAGATAGGTACATTTTCAATAGCTTGGAATAAGGGTATCATGACACACACATGCTTTAGTTGATCTATAAAATCAAAGGTAGGTTCCACTTTAGACTCCCTTATTGCTAACCTTTGTGGAAATGGTGGCATTAGGTCAATATTATGACTTGGTTCAAGGTTCCTTACTGGATTTGGTTGCAAAGTGGGGTCATTTGGAATTTTAGTCTCTCCTTCCACAGGAATCTCTGTGATGACATGAAAAGAAGGTGATGAAAAGGCTACTCATGAATGTAGGTGTATGTCACTTATGCCCATGGCATAAACAAGGTATTTGGATAGGATCAGTGGAATAGACCTTCTGTTGTTGTGGCTTATTATTTGGATTAGGTGTAGGCTAAGATAGTAATTGAGTAGGCCTTGGTACATTAGCATTTTCATTTGTAAAAGGCATAATGGCTAGCTAATTAGGCCATGTTGGTGGTTCCAAGTAACAAGTGGATTGGTTTGGCCATTGTTGCTATCCTATCCATTGGGATGATTTTTTCCAATTCCTCTAATGTGGTTTCCATTTTCCTTGTGGTATTTGTCACTGAGGTTGAGGACTAGGATTTTGATAACTTGGACAAGAATTTTGTGGATTGTTCAAAGGTCGTTGTGCATAATTCCCCAATTTTGGAGGATATGAGGGTTACTATTGATTGTTAGGTGCACAATAATTTGCATAAGTTCCATTTAAAGAAAGAGGATCTAGATGCATACCTTGTCTTGGATCCTATGATCATCTTTGTGCAATGTAAAATCTTTGCCCTTTGTCATCTTCAATTGGTCTGAACTATGGCTGCATTTTCTTGTTTTCTATATTGTCTATTATTTTTCATCTGCTGTCTCTTTTCTTCTATCTGTAATGGGGACAAAATTCTACTAGTATTTATTCTACCTCATCATGTTTTTTATTTTCCTAAAGTGTGTCCAACTGTGTAGCCATATTATCAATGATTTTCTGCTTGAAGTTTTTCAACAAACATGTTATGTCCATCCTTGAAACTCTAGAGGCTATTTTATTTATGCTAGTTTTGTAACCTCTATCCTTCTTCATGGTAGCTCTAGATTAGTTCGGAAAACTTTTCATTGTATCATCCCAAGTAGATTGGGTGATATCCCCCCCATGAGGTCTAACTAATCCATATAATCATCATTAACTCCCCTTAGAAAGATCAATTTCTGAGATTCTTCACTGGGTGCATTATGCCCAGATTTCGTAAAATTGAATAGGAACTTTTCAACATAGTCTTCTGAGCTCTCATCTTATTTTTTTCTCATCCTAAAAATATAATCTCCACACATATAATTACCTCTACTATAGTCCTTGTATTTTTAAGGAACCTTTCCTTCATATATCCTAACTATCAATAGTGTTAACATCGAGACTAGTAAACCATCTCAGAGTAGATTCTTTCAATGTAGTAGAAAATAATATGAGCCTATGAGAATCAATTGTATAGTCATAACTCCTACATAGGATAAAACTTAAACAAGAAGGTTTTTGGGTCTTTTGTTACCAACCCATAGAATTTGGGAAGGACTAAAGCAAGGATATTTTTGAGAATGTTAATTTTATTTTGGTCAATAATGGGAAACGAAAAATTTAGATGGTTAGGCGGAGGATTACTTTGGCCTTGGTCAACCATGTTGGATTTATAAGCTATAAGAGAAAAATAAATATTAACAAGTTTATCACCAAGAGGATTCTTAGATGATGTTTCAGAACTTCCTAATTATACAAATATATCAACAAAAGAACTTATCTCACCCTCATCTACAAGGAATTTTTCTTGGATTAGTTGGATGGTTTTCAAGATTGGGTTAATGAGAAAGGGTTCTCCCAAAATAATCCCTTCTCCTAGCTCCATGCATGTGGCTTTTAACTCAATTCCAGAATACCTACTCAAAATTTAGTGAGGTGGCGATGATTCGTGCCTAACTAAAACTAATACTTTATAAAAAAAATTCTCTATGCTACTGAATATTGGAAAACCTATAACTCCCAATAACTCTTAGTTTGACACCATCTCTAGAAATGGTGCCAAATATGTTGGTCTTGAATAAATGACAAACAATTAAGCATAACATCTCAACTTAGAGACATGATATCTTTACTGAGAAACCATCAAATTCCATCATTAAAGTTCATTTATCTTATCAAACCAGGGATGTATGACTAGAAATGGGATAGCATTATTTGTGCACTAAGATATTTGGAAACTATGATATCCCGACTTTAAACAACTGAAATGCTAAACTGAAAAAAATGAAGGAAGTACACCTAATATACCCTAACTACATGCTACTATAAGGATACTTAGCTGAAACTCATTCTAAAACATTCATTCCTCTAACTAATAAAGACAACTACTCTTCTCTACCTTGGCCACAAGAGCAGTCACAGAGTTATAATTATATCACTATAGGAACAATCAAGTGTTAAAACTATCAAAACAAAATGAAAACAACTAGAAAGTAAATGTAAATATAGAAAATACATAGCATCCTCACAAAGTGGCCCCCCTTAGATGAGTCTCCTCAACTATTAACTTTAATCTCTGATGCTACACACTCATAATAACATCATCCATTCGTATTGATAACAAAGCTAACTAGAACTCATTCTTTATCTAAAATTATTGAATAGAAAATAACAAGTACATACTCTTTCTGATCAACAACCTTTTTAGGAAAGAATGGGAGAATTTTTAAAAATAAAAGGCTACAACTACTTAACCACTACAACCTCTCAACTCGTAATAACTAGGAGAAGGACATTTATTGAAATCATAAAATCTAAGAACAAGAAGGTTGAAATAGAGTAGGACTCTGCTCCAACATTACTTCAATTACAACTTTATCCTATATCTACTTCACCAATAGACATAGCGAATAAATGAAAGGATAATTGTCCTTTATTTTATATCAATCCTTCCTACGTTGCTATCCTTGATCTCTTCATAGTTCTGCCCCATCTCAATTATTGTATTTACTTCATCTCAACAACCTTAAACCCCTTCAATCAGTTTCATCCGTTGAGGTTAACATACAAAGATCTTAACATATTCCTAATTACTTAAAATGCAACATTTAGCGCCATTTATATATAAAAACATATTTATATTCCACTCATATTGCATTCATAGTATCATCACAAAGGTCTTAATACATAAAAATTTTCTTCAACATTATGCCTTTTAAAAGGTATTAACCAAAAGGTTCATGTATTTAAAATATGAAACAAAATTTTTAAACAACATAAAAAGTCAGAAATAAAAGATCATAAAATGGGACTCATCAAGGTGCATGCTATGCATTACCCAACATACACTCTACTAGCCCTAATGAACATCCACATGCTACCTCTAGCTGGCACACATTACAATCTTCTGGTGCATCAAAGGAAAACATAAACATGGTTAACTAATCAGCATAGTGAACGCTCTTTCACTTCTAACTCCCCCTCTGCTAATGCTCAACCTCTAAAACTCTAGAATATGATACATCACATAATGTATCTTTGTTCTACTTACAAACCACAATACATAACTCTATATTGTGTTAGAATGCATAACCAAATACCGAGAAAGTGGAACTAAGTGCACTTATTGTTTATAAACAACAAATCTTAGCAACATACCACAAACATAGACAACAATATGAGTGATATACAATTAGTAACTATTGATTCTAGAGAATAATGATAACATTAAGAGGGCTATAAACCATATTTTTTCCTTGTACTTCCAAAACTCAAATGCTTATTCATGGCATGTTAGAAGTAATTATATTTAACTCTCATTAAAATATTGACTCCTTTGACATCAATGGCAACATATGTTCAACAAAGTCTTCTAATTTCCTGACCTCACTATCTCCATTATGATATTCAAAAATGCTAAAAATAGGTGAATTGTTAATTCCATTAGGAAATTCTACCTCATATGCACGTATAGAATCACATCTCTCTATAATCTTGTATGGTCCAAATTTCTTAATTTTCAACTGGTTATATGTTCCAAATCAAAATCTTTCTTTTCTCGAGTGAACCATGACTTCATCTTCAACCTTGAATTCATTGAATATCTGATTCTATTTATCCTTTTCCTTATATTTAATATTCATCTTATTAGTATTCATCCTTACCTCTTCATGCAAGTTCTTCAGATGTAGTTCCTAGTCCTTGACATCAAGACTTCTCTTTTATCCATTGTTCGTATTCCTCAACTTAGAGGCATTCCTCATTCTACTCCTATATAAAATTTACAATGGGCATTTTCCAATACTCTTGTTAGAACATTTTTGTAAGAAATTTTTAACTATAGTAAATAAAATCCCATGCCTTGGACTTATCTACTATAAAGCACCACAATTCGTTGTCTGAAATCCTATTCACTACCTTTGTTTTCCCATAATTCTATGTATGATGTGCATAATCGACTTCAAATCAATTTTCAATTTCTTCCATATGGTCCTCTACAAATAACCAACAAATATGGTATCTATTTGAAAGTATATGCTATGGAAGACCATGTGGACTTACTACCACTCTAAAAAATAAATTTACAATATGAATTACTTCATTAGTCTTCTATCCTAGAATGCAATGTGTTATTTGAGAAAATATGTACAGCACTAATGAACCCCATTTATATTTCCTTTATTAGATAATTTTATGTTGGGTTATACTTTGTTTTGTTGTTATAAACTCCTAGAATGTGTGGTTTTGTATCTTTTTTCTAAGTCTTTTGCTACATTCCATGATGATAAACCATCATGCTATATCAATGTCCTTTGTGATAAAAACTATGATCCTTATGAATGCAATATTAATATATATTATCATGAATTGTTATGGTGACTATTGTATTTAAAATAATAACTTAGAAGCAAGGATACGTGTGGTAATAACCTTTTGAATGCAATTATTTTAATAAGTAAAAGGACATTAAGGTGCAGCAGGTCTTTTGAAGCAGTTAAAGCACATCAAGGAAGGAAGAGGTAATCAAAGATATGAGAAACAATCTAGCTATTACTTTAATAGAGGATTTCTTCAAAATAGTTTGAAGAGCACTTACCTTCCTAACTTCTTGTATGCGTGATTATAAAGAAAATTTAGGAAAAGATTTGGCTCGAGTTATGGTTTCTTTTCTATTCATAGTTTTCAATTTTCAATAAAAGAACTCTCCCTAGATTTGAGGGATTGAGGTGTTGATCTATTTAAGTTTTTGCTTTCTATAAAATTGTTGGTTGAGAAATGTAATGAACTCTTGTAAATACTTTAATTTCTAAATTAAAAATAATTTATGTTAATTATGTACCACAACATAGTTGGATAATAATGTTTATCTTTTGAGGACATAGTTGTTAACCAAGAGTACTCATCCAAGGGGGCTCACTTGGTGAGGAATACTTTTTACTTGCTTTACGTATCTTAGCCTAGATGCTTAGTACTTTTTCTCTATTAATCTAGTCATTTACTATTCTTCCAGGCGTAGAAACAAAAATCTGACTATTCCTGCATCCAAGACAAAGCAGAACAATTAGCTTAAGCTAGTTGAAAAATTGTTGCTTTAGTATAAGTTTAGGTTAGATTTATCTATGGCAAGTTAGAGATAAATTTGTTTATGCATTTCTTTCATAGTACTTTAGACAACATTTATTTGGCTAAAGTGAGAATAGTATGGCTTAAAAGATTCTAGTGCATATATTATGTTGTCCTATTTCAAGTATATGTCCTTGGTTTGATAATTAAATGAGCCTTGATAATAGAATTTGATAGTTATCGAGTTAGGACAACATGTACTCCCTGAATTGAGGTATTATGCCCAATTGTCTAGATATTATAACACATCAACATTTTTGGCGTTGTTGCCAGTGATGGTGTCAAATTAAGAAGTTCTTTGGAGTCATAAGTTTTTTAGGATTTAGTATTGCAGAGAGTTTGTTTTACTCAACAAAGATTTAGTCTTAGTAAGTTATGAAACAACATTATTTTTCCAATTTTTGTGTAGGCCAACTAGTGTTAAGTTGAAGTTGTATGCATAGAGCCAGGACAAAAGATTCTTTTGGGAGATTTATTCCTAATGATCAAGTAGATGTGCCCCAAAATCTACCAGAAGAAGAAGAAGAGATAAACCCCTTTATTGATGCACTTTACCATTGGAATAGTTTTAAAACCTCCTCTGAAGAACCCCCTTATCCAAATATTTATTGAGAATCCATTTTCTCTTTTCCTCTACCAAGTAAGAATGGATAGCCAAAATCCACCTAATCATCCCACCTTTCCATTTCCTATCACCAACCAAAATAAAGTTGACAACCTCAAGAATATTCTTGCCTCAATCCTCCCTAAATTATATGGGCTAGTAACAAAGGACCTAGATACCGTGATGTTTGAGTTTGATATTCTTTGTAAGACCTATGACTATACTAGTAATGCTCATAGGTGCAAGTTTCCCCCTACTACATTAAAGGAGGTTGCACTAAGATTATTTATGAGTCTAGGAAGAAACACAATTGACAATTGGGATGAGATGAAGGGCACATTCCTTCAAAAATACAAGCACAACTCTAGGGGTAGTGACATGAGGGGCGATGATATTTTTAGAATAAGACAAAAGGATGATGAGAGTTTGGAGGATTATGTAGAAAGGTTACTGTTCAACTTTAGAAAGTCTAAGCATAATGCACTTAGTTAACATTCTCAAAAGCTACTATTCCTTAGAGTAATCATTGAAAATTGCATGGAAGCCTTAGACCTAATGAGAAGAGGCTGAGATATTACTCAATCTTACTGGGAAGACATAATGATGATTTGTCAAAATTACTCTAGGGTTGCGATAAAAAAAGGCAGAGGCTACCAACCCGGTGTGAGAAAGTCAACTAATGGAGGAGTTTCAAGAATGGAGATCACAAATTTATTGAAGGAATTTAAGCAAGATATTATCAACAACATGGATACTCATCTAGATACACTCCAAGAAAAAAAAAGCATGAAGAGGTAGAAGCCATGCTGGCAGAATTTTGTCCTCATTATAAGTAGAAGAAGAGGGATTGCAGATGTAAAACACTAGCCAATATAGATACCAAGAAAGTGCAGCCATAATTTAGATCGGTAGATGATGATGAAGGACAAGTTTTATATATTGCACAAAGGCAACCATGGCCCCCAAGACAAGGTATGTCTCCATATCCATTGTCTTTTCTTGGTCCTTATTCAAATTCTTATGTGCCTAATAATCAGTGGAAAAATTAATATCCATCAAATTTTGGTAATTATCCACAACAAACTTGGAATACCCCACAAAAGTATTGGCCGACATTCCAAAATCCTAATCCTTCACCTCTGTGAAAGCTACCTCAGGGGAACTGACAACACAATCCTCAATGGAGAGTAAATCAACAATGGCCAAATCAATCTTCCAGTTACTTGTAGCCTCCAACTTGGCCTAATTAGACAACTATCATGTCTCCTCAAAATCCAAATATTATTGCATCAAGCCACACTCAATTTCCAGTTCAATCTACACCCAATCTATTCAACAGACTCCACTCAATTTCCTGCTTATTTTTAAACATAAGTGACCTACACTTATGCTCGTGAACAACCATTCCTACACCTACTTCTCCTATTATCACTAAGGTTCCCATGGAAGAAGGAAACAATATACCTATGAATGACCCCCACTACATACTAGGAAGCTTGAACCAATCTCTAGTATTGATCATGTACCGCCGGGTATGTGCACCAAGTTGTGGACCAAAAAGGGGGGTATAAGTGGACACATTTTTTCTAAAATTGGGTAAGCCTGAACTTGGAATAGGCGTTTGAGGGGCATGCACTCAAAATAAGAAGATGTGTAAAAAATAAAAATTGTAGTACTCTGAATCTAGTTTCTAAAATACTAATTTTTTTAAAAACCGATAATATTAAGAGGGTTAAACCTTGAGTGCACAAAAACATGTTCCCAATTTTTTTGAAAAAACATAACATAGTTGTTTCCGTGCGCAGTACAAAAGATATAACTATATTCAGTAATTTTTAAATAAATCAATCAGATTTCCACAATCCATAAGAATTTACAATTTGATTTCTGGATTTGATTGTGTGTAGTTTTTAGCATCAACGTTTCGGATCACACTCCGTGATCCATCATCAGGATGAGAGCAAAGAGCATGAAGGAATGCAAAAATGCTCTTTGCTCTCATCCTGATGATGGATCACAGAGTGTGATCCGAAACGTTGATGCTAAAAACTACACACAATCAAATCCAGAAATCAAATTGTAAAAAAAATTTTAAATACCTTTGGTAGGATGATAGGTAAGAGTGAGATCTAGAAGTTGTGCATTTTTTTGTAATTTTCCAATGAATATTTTTTTTCAGTGATTTTTTGAAGTGATCACATCCTGAAAATTTGGTACCTGTTCATGCGATGGGCATAACTTGCATCAAAATATTCTAAAATGAAAACTTTTTTAAAAAAAAGTGTATAGAATCAAGTGTAGAACAATAATATGTAATTTATTTGTAATTTTATTAAGTATATCAAAAGTTATTAAAAAATGGTAGACATATGTCTGTGAGGAAAATCAAGACACTGGTAAAGAAAATTAAAGTTTACTATGCTAATGTTGTCCAAAAATAGAAAACTTTATATGGTTAGAAAGCTAAGAAGGCATATGAGATTATGGTGAAAATTATAGAGTTGCCCTGTTGACAATTTGCAAACCTGATGAAGATAAAGTCGAGAATTCATCTTACAAGATGAAAAAATGTCTAAAAGAAAAAAAATGGAGGGAAAATGAGCCTCCAAGCCTTTGGGTCATTTTCCAAAGATCTTCCCAAGCCATAACCCGATCGGGTTTCTGTTGGAAATATTCAGGACTAACAGAGTTACTGAGAGGGGAGGGGTGAATCAGTAACACTTAGAACTTTAAAAGATTTCTGCACATTTATATTCTTTAACCATTCATACATCTAATCTACTGCAAAC
>MU223386.1:209201-222210 GCA_018584345.1 Thuja plicata
ATTACTGAGTCGGTAGAAGCTCGGTTCCTCAAGCTGGCTCGGTGAACTTCTGATACTCGGCATCCACTACAGTACTCGGCATCGTCATGCTCTTGGTAAGATTAGAGGCTCGGTCCATACTAGTCCCGAAGTGTAGCTTGGAACTCGGTAGCTGTGGTGACTCAATAAATACATTGTCACTCGGTAACCTCTGGTGACTCGGTGACTACCGTCTGCTCGGTAACTGCTATTTTTCTCATATGCTCGGTGACTGCCTTACTGCTCGGTTTGAACTGTTTGATCGGTGAGCTTTACTGAATGCTCGGTATAGGCTGTGGGCTGAGTGATGAGCTCAGTAAGCATTCAAAACCGAATAAGTGTTTTCACTAAGTGCATTCACTGATGCCAAATGTATCATTATTCCAACAGTTTCTAAATTTCAAATAAACCGATCGGGTTATGAAAAGAAAAAAGTACATTTTCAACTCCTCCATAACCCGATCAGGTTCTACAGAATAAAATGCACAATTTTCACTTCTTCAAAACTTGATCAGGTTATGAAGAAGTAAAAATTATGCTCTCTCTCTCTCTCTCTCTCTCTCTCTCCTTTGTTCTTAGTTTTTCAGAATCTGATTGGGATATGAGTAATTAGGATCATTGAGTCATTATGTTCTCATAACCCGATCGAGTTCTGAGTAATTAGGAGCACTGAGCCTTTATATTCTCATAACCCGATCGGGTTTTGAACCCAACCGGATTTTGTGGAATTAGGAACTTTGCATGCTTCAATGGTCTTAAAACAGTCATTGCAAGTTGTTTTGAGGTCCCACAACTATTTTCTGTTGTTTTACACCAGGAACATAAATGTTTGCACTTTTTTTGCATGTTTTTTCTTTGCAATGATTGAATTGTGTTTTTTATTGGTGTTTTTAATGTTATTTTATCATTGTAAGTTCTTATTTCAAGAAAATGGTTGATTTGTTCTTATTTTTTGGATTTTATGTTCACATGTTATTCTATGTTCATGATATTATTCGTAGGGTCTATTCAATATGAACAATGAGAAACAAAAAAAGAGGAACAATTGAACAACGAGAGATAGAAAATGAAAGACAAAGGGAGCGCATGAGGAGAATACGATAAGGTACGTCATCAAATGCAAGCAACATAAGTGATGAAAATTAAAATGTTAATGTTATTGTGACAAATGCACCATTTCAACTCGATGTCATTAATGAACAAAATGCACATAATGAAAATGAAAATCATCAGCATAAACCAATTGAAATGAATCCAATAAATGCACCTAATTCATCTAATGAAAATGTAGAGCATGCACCTGTGTTAACACCTCCTAGAATAATTCATAGAAAACCAAAGTTTTTAATTGACATTGATGAAAATATTTTGAGGCCAATGCATGATAAAATGTCAGAAATAAATTGTAGAAGAATTATTAAAAATATTTGGAATAACTATTTTGAAAAATTAAATCAAAGTGGAAGATGTCAAGTAGTTTTTGAAATGATTAAGAATCTAAAATTTAGAGAGACAATGACAATTGTGGGGTTGAGAACATCTGAAAATAGTACTGAGAGAACCATTGTGAGAAATCTATTCAATGCATACCAAGTCATTGGTTCACAACCACACAGTAAAGATGCTAATGTTACTCAATGGTCTGGATTGTATTCGTGGGGGTCAAAGGTTAGGACCACTTTTGCAGCAGGTAATAGGACTGGTGTAGCCTGGAAGTGAGTATGTTTTAGTGTGTTTACCCTTAGCATGGAGGGATTTAGAGTGCTTTTAGGTTGAGAGTATGGTGCAGGAGCACCTCCTAGCACATGGAGTCTCATGAAGATTGTAGACCCTTGATGTTCTTAGTGCACTCTTGGCCCAAAGGGACCCAATACATCTTGTAGTTCAAGGCTTTAGAATTAGTCTATCATTGAGATCCAATTGTGATACCTAGTTCCAAGTTTGGGAGCTTATAAGCAGCTTGGTACACTATGGTCATGGGATATGTACTATGGTCATGGGCTTCAACTCTACATAAAACCGACTTGGCCAGATTCCCCTATGTCTTAGCCTTCAAATGCAACTGGTTGGGTGAAGAGATTTTACCTATAACTCCAGTTATTGTGATTTTTGTCTCTGCAACTTTGGTTTTTGTTCATTTCTAAGATTTTCACATTGTTTTTCAAGTTTGAAGCATTTCCGCCATGGGAATTGGATAATATATGGTGGAAATCTTCTTTGTAATATTCTTTCAAAGATTATGCAAGTTGTTTTTGTGTTGATGCAGGGAGATGGCCATATGATCAAGCCCTAGGTGTATATCTCAATGTATGCACCAAATTTAAATATACACAGTAGTGTATAACTTCTAGAGAACCGAGCACCAAGGCCCTAATTATGGATTTGATGTTGTTTTGTGAATACCTAAGTGTTCCAATTGGTTTCAGAAGGAAACACTTCCATTTGCTAGCACTTGCATCAGAGTAGGTGGTATGGGAAGTGATGAAAATATTTGGGGTGCTTATGAACCTAGGGTGTAGATGGGTTCTTTTCTATGGTGAAGATATAGACTAGTATATGGGGACTGTCCTAGTATGACAGTGAAATACTAGAGAGTAAATTTTACTGAACTAGCAAGTGAATGTGCTTTGACTTATATGATAAGGACCTTGTGATAAGTTTAGGGGTTCTTGAGGTGTCTTAGAAGTTATATGTTGGGAGTGTTTAGAAGGCCATGGAGGTGTATTGAAGGATTAAGGATATTCACAATCAGTGAACAATCAGAGATTGTATTCATGATTTTGAACAAGAAATAAGAGTAAAAGAACAATGGTTGGATGTTCTGAATGATGTTTAAGGTTGATTCAGAAGCCAATAAGTGATTGGTTGGGGTATGAGTCTATGTATGAGTTCAATATTGGCTGGATTGACTCCAAGGATGGAGAGTAGGATTTCAAATCAATTTGAGTCATGATGGCTAGACAAGGAAGTGAATTCCTTGAGTTGAATTACATTAGAAAAAATTCTTTGACCATAAAGCAATAGGAAACAAACATACACTAAGTTAACACCATACAAATTATTAAGATATGATATTTTGAAAACAGCATACTATTCTATCATATGAATATTTATAAAATATTATCTCGGTTGTTTGAGCTACCTGTCTACGTCTACTAGAATGAGCACTCCTTGGTCTGCTTGTAGCACCATCTGCACCCTACAATGCATATTATTCATGTATCAATTTATTTTCGTCTATACATAAAAAAAATATTTCTTTTAATAGATTTAGGTAATTCATTAAAATAATATGTCAAAACACAAATTTAAAAAACCCATGTCAGCTCTATACCATAAACCATTGACAATAGATCATCTCTAAGAGACATATCCTCACTAGTGGATCCCTGACATCTTCTCTTGCAATGTACACATGAATGAGATGTTAAACCAGCCACACTCGCCTGACTATCTACCCCATCACATATACCATTACAAATTATGCAGATATGCTCAATAGGTTGGGCTGACCCTGCAAGTGTATCTGATGATAATGGAGCTCGCATGGGATGAGATGATCCTAATGGTGCATCTGATGACGATGGAGTTGGCATGGGATGGGATGATCCTGATGGTGCATCTAATGAAGATGGAGGTGGCACATGCACTGATCCATCCTCTCCAACTAACTGAGTGCCATGTTGGATAATGACATCAGTAAATGATGCAGCTGCATGAAGAGTCTGTATATCCATAGACTCCATCACCAGTACTGGGACCACAACATGAATGAGGGGTTTTCTCACAGTATGCCTCCTGTCTTGTGGTCGGGTAATCCTATGCCCCTCAGGTCTATCCTGTGTAGAGCCTCTCCCTCTACCTTGGAATTCACGAAATTCAAAGTAATTTGGCTTCTCGCTAGGGATAAACTCACAATATAGCTTCCTCAAAAAATATAAAGGAACCTCATTATTATTACAAGGTGGTTGGTCAAATACCATGTACCACCTATCCCAAAAATCTGATTTCATCCCCCTGTGAGCACACCAATGTATAGTAAATTGTTTTGTATTAACTTCTAGGGAATTACTAGTATTAGGATCGGTAAAAAGGGCACATATGTCATGTTTTTCTATGCTTTTTCTTTTCACATCCTCATATGATAAACCATCAGCATAATATATACGACACCTATCCCTCCATGAACCCCATTTTTTCACCTCTTGAGACACCTCATTTGCACTATTGGTCATTTTTTCTAATGTAGTGGCGAGGGTAGAGTGATGCTGAAGACCAGAAGCCTTCAACCTATTGACTAATATATTAATTTGTTGACTATTTTTGTTAAGGCCTTGCACAAGGTCCTCTTGTGTTGCATTTACATGATCTAATGGCACATGTGGAGTGTCTACAGGTGGTGGTGGTTGTGGACGAGGAGAATTTTGAGGAGGGTTTATAGGTGGCGATGGTGGTGGATGAGGAGAATTTTGAGGAGGGTTTACGGGTGGCGATGGTGGTGGAGGAGGATAATTTTGAGGATAGTTTACAGGTGGTGATGGTGGTGGACGAGGGTTTATGGGGGGTGGTCTTTCATTTATTTTTTCTCTTCTTGGGTTGTTTGATGAATCTGATATGAAATTAATAAAAGAAAACAAAAAATCAATATCATAACCTAATTTGATAAAAAATGCTAAAAAAATAACAAAACAACAAAAACAATAATACATACCTTTCTTACGGGGCGTCATTTCTTGAAAATGTGCAAATTGTTGAAGATATCTTGTTTTCTTCAAAGCTCGATCAGGTTCTTAGGTGTTTTTTCCCTCCTTCACTCTGCTTCTCTGCGGTATAGGCGTTAGAAATGGCCTAAGCCGCGAGCTTTACAAAATATTATATGTATCTAATAACCTGATTGGGTTATTAAAAACATCTTAGATCCCGATCACGTTATTAGAAAATATAATATGTCTAATAACCCGATCGGGTTATTAGAAACATCTTAGAACCCGATCGGGTTTTGAGAAAGGTAAAGTTTTTTAATAATATTGTCTAGGCTTGGTTACCAAGCCTAGTACAATTTTGAAATTTCAATAACTCGGTCGGGTTATATGAAATTTGAATTTTTTTAAAACATGTGTCCACTTTTCTGGTCCACAACTTGGTGCACACACCCCGCCATTTCCTCAAAGGTTAGAAATTACAAAATCCAAACCAGAGCTTGCCTTTGATTTCATAGATCAACTCAAAAATGTGTGTCAAAATACCCTTTATTTCAAGAAATCAAGGATGTGCCAATATTTAGTAAGTAAAACATGAATGCTTGTCTAAAGAATCCAGGAAGAAAGAAGGACCCACAAATAGTTTATGTAACAAGTAAACTAGCAAATGTCATGCTAGGGAAAGTAGTTGTATATAAGTATTCTAACCCATGTAATCTAGTAGTAGGAGTAACTATTAATGACACCTTAGTAAAAAATGCCTTGATTGATTTAGGTGTTTCCATCAATTTCATGACCAAGGATATAATGCAACAACTTAATCTTCCCAATTTGGACCAACTCCTACTATCCTACACTTAGCTAACAGTTCTACTATCAAACTAGGTGGAATTATTGAAGACCTTGGTGTACCTTTGGACTCTTGGGGATACCCTATTGTTTTCATGATTTTATCCCCTAAGAGTACTTTAGGGGGATATCTTATCATCCTAGGGAGATCATGGTTAGCCACTACAAATACCTACATAGGGTGTGGATTAGGAGATATGACCATCTCACATGGAGATAGTACAAGGTAGTTAGTATTATACCCTCCATCTCAACCACATGGAGATCTTGACCAGACTATTTAGCATGATCTAGGAGAAGAACGGGAAAATGAGGTTAATTCATTGGAAACTCTAAGGATAATAGATAGAATCACGTTCATGAAGATCCAAGGATATGACCAAGTCTTGTCTCAGATTATACAGAGTGATTATGAAGTTGAATAGGCATCAAATACTTCTTTGTCTTATTTACCATGTCCATTGTATACAACTACCCAGGTCTTCTTTGTTAACATTTCTTGCCACTTCCTGATTCATGCATACATTACTACCTCATACAATTAAAATGTCAAGTGTAAGTGAAGCATCTATGATTGATCTTACCAAACAAATAGAGATATCATTAGGAAGACATTTAAACATTAATAATAGTATTACTTAAGATCAATGATGGACATTAATGGATTTTTTGCAGTCATACGAGGATGCCTTTACATGGGACTACATTGATATGAAGGGATTGGATCCAAATATTTGCACACATAGAATATACAAGGAGGATACCAATCTTGCTAGATAGCCTCAAAGGAGAGTAAACCCTTCACTTAGAGAGATAGAGAAGGCAGAGTCGCAAAAGTTATTAGATGTAGGTTTTATATATCCCATATCTGATAGTGAATGGGTTTCTACTTTGGTTATTTTTACCAAGAAAAGAGAAAAATGACGAGTATGTGTGGATTATAGAGAGCTCAATTCAACAGCCAAGAAATACCATTTTCCACTTCCCTTCATAAATCAATTCTTAGACTCTTTGGTAGGAAAGCAGTATTTTTCATTTCTTTATGGTTTCAGTAGATATAATCAAATTAAGATTGCACTAGAGGATCGGGATATAACTAATTTTACATGCCTAGGGGGAACCTATGCATACTTTATTCTTCCATTTGGTTTGTGCAATGCACCAACAACCTTTCAGGGGTTAGTAATTAACATCTTTTCAAACATATCCCACAATTGTATGGAAATATATATGGATGTTTTCACTATATATGGGGAGTCTTTCCAAGAGGCATTAATAAATTTGAACATGCAGAGATGTAAAGACCATAATATTTACCTAAATAGTGAAAAATGTTTTCTTATGATGTAGGAAGGAGTAGTTCTAGGACATTATATTTTTAATAAGGGCATTCAGGTTGATCCTTCCAAAATTGAAGTTGTCAAAGACCTTCCAACACCCACACAGAAAAAATATTTCAGAATCTTTCTTGTTCATGTAGGTTATTATAGAAGATTCATCACAAACTTCGGTCAGACAACTGGCCCACTATATGCATTATTGACAAATGATGCAGATTTCCAATGGACCCCAGCTTATGAGAAAGCATTTCAGGATCTTAAAGCTATGCTAAGCCAAGCTCTTATTCTTAAGGTCCCTCAATGGAATTTTTCATTTCATATCCATACCGATTCATCTGATCATGTAGTGGGTGCAGTGCTTGGGGAAAAATGAGTTTTAGAACATGTTGTTTACTATGTTAGCAAGAATCTTCAAAGAGAAAAGCTCAACTACACTATCACATAGAAGGAAATGTTAGCAGTAGTTTATAACCTAAACAAGTTTAGGCACTATGTATGGGATACCATGTATTTGTTCATGCATCAATAAAAAACTTGATGAATAAACTTTTTGTCTCTGGTAGGCTTTCTAGGTGGTTACTTTTGATGAAATAATTTGATGTCACCATCATAGATAAGCCAAGTAAAGCAAATGCAGTAGCAGACTTTTTTTTCCAGATTGACAAGTCATGTGGAAGAGCCTGCAATTGATGACTCATTTCCAGATGAACACTTGTTTACTATCAACATTACAACACCATGGTATGTAGATATTTCCAATTACTTAGTTGCAGGCAAGGTTCCTCCACATTTCTCCCAAATGGAAAAGAAGAGCCAATGGAAAGGAGTTTCGCATTAACATGGGTATCAGGATGTTTATTTTATATAGGACCTGATAATGTTATGAGAAGGTGTATAAGGTAAGTTGAACCATATGAAATACTCTTTGTTTTCCATGATGAGGCTTGTGGAGGATATTTTGTTGCTAAAAGGACAATTAGGAAGATTCTTAATGTTGGGTATTATTGGCCCACGTTGCATAAGATCCTATTAAGTATACTAAGAAATGTGATAGGTGTCAATGTATGGGGAGGACACAAGGTCTGATGAGATGTCATTACATCCACAAGTGGTTATTACTATTCGATAACCTATGACTGAGAGGGGGGTGAATCAGTACAAATAGGTATTGACCTAATTCAACCACCAATCTAATTAACTTCTCTAGAAACTTATTAACCTCAAGGCATATGAATGAAATAAACAAATAACAACAAACATATCAAGCATCCAAAAATTTAACACACATAACACAAATATTTTTCACATGGAAACCTTTGTCGGAGAGAAAAAACCACAATGGGGATGACACCCACAAGTCCAATACTGCCGTAAATGAGTTTGCCCTATTACGAGCTACAAATACCCTTTCTCAGGGTTCACCCTATTAGAAGTGATTAGTACATTTTTAGGAGTACAATAAGATCAGCTATGATCTACCTCGCTAGAGGATTTAAAACCTCAATAAAGAAGTCACCCTGCTAAAGGATTTACAAATAAGAATCTGTTAGAGTTCACCTTGTTAGAGGATTTGACCTGCTCCAACTGTTAGGGAACAAAAAGATTGTTGATCTATAGAATGACACTGATTTCCTATCAGATCCTTTTCGGTTCTCTATATTCTGCAAACTTATTTTTTCTCTCTACTCTATGATCGCAACTTGAAAATGAAATCATAAAATCCTGATCATCGAAAACTTTTCAACAGTAACAACAATATTACAATAAGACTTCTTCTTCAATATGAGCAGTTCTTCTATATAAATAACTTGCACCGACTTAAGATTTATATTCAAATTGTTTTCCCACGATAGTACCATGTGTCAAATTGGTAATCTTGATGAAATAAATTATTTACTATGACCATCTTCATTCAGGATAAGATCTACAAGTTTATATCTTCAAGATAGCTAACACGTTTTTACTTCTCCAATGCAATACCTCAAATCTATCTTAAATGCTTGCATCGATTTTGTAAATACCAATATATTGGACGTATAAAATTTATTCCACATCATCATATCCTTATAAATGATCGCATATACTTTACCTCTCACCGATCTATAATCACCTGACCAGTTGATCAAGACCATAAGAGTTCTACCTGTCTTAGTGACTGTGACATTGAAACCTCTATCACCGCTCATCTAAATAAGTTGTGATTAGAATCATATATTTATCATACCATATACATACTATATCTCTGATCGCAACATTTGAATCTTTCCTTAACTTGACCACTACCACAATCTATTTAATATTAATATTCTTGAACATCAGTCAACATACATAGTTGATCTTCTCTTTATCAATCATGTACAATGCTTACCAATCACTGTAATCATGATATCTGAAAACATTTCCATCAAGGAAAACCAATTATGCATCTAATAATGACCACTCTTCATATCATCTCCAAAACTTTAGCATATTTCCAACAATTTCCCCCTTTGGCATTGGTGATAAAACCTTCTGAAAATCATCTCAAAGATCTTGCTTTGCATACATACTACAATATCATCCTTAAATCAAACTTAAAGCATACCCCCCCTTACATTATTAATGCTATCACATATCATTCTTCCATACAATACATTACACATATTCTTCCATATAGTACATTACACATCATTCTCCCCCTTTTTGTCAGCAATGACCTCAAATCAAACTTGAAGCATACTCCCCCTTACATTATGCATGCTACCACATATCATTCTTCCATAAAATACATTACACATATTCTTCTATATAGTACATTACACATCATTCTCCCCCTTTTTGTCAACAATGACAAAGGATTATAAGTACTTACTAAAATTACATTCGGTCAAAAGTTTCCTTGAAGTTGATCATTGCTAACTTTATTGATGTGTCCCAAGACTTGTGTAATGTTCGATAGATAAGATCTATCCATGTATAACCAATGGTGTTCCTTTCATATCATCCAAAGTGTTCACCTCTTGTAGACTTAGTATTGTATCTGCATCTCTCACATGATGTTGCATGAGATCCATAGTGGGAGCTAGATAGGCATGTAGCTCCATAAGTGATAATATTATGTTATCTTTCTTAGCTTGCAACATATTCATGTTGTCTGAAATCATCTTCACCTTAGCAGTGTATGTTGAAACTGAACTAGTTGGAGGATCAAATTTTGTAATCAAATCATCAAGTTCCTATTGGGATTCCTCTCTTCTTCTCTAGATCTTGTGTAAAGGATGTAACCTTGGAAATTTTTACAAACATCTTTCCTTTCTCCCGTAGAGTTTCCTTCATTTTATTCACTAGAATTGCAAGTGACTCTTTTTCCACTGTTATGCTCTCTTTAAATTTGTCAGCTCATTGTCTCTCATATTATTTTAAGGCTAACTCCATAGGTACACTCTCCAAGTTAGGTACTTGATTAGAAACATCCTTGACCAACATACCCAATTGATCAATAGGATTATCTTGTTTTCCATATCTCACATTAGGTACTAAATTCTTGATTATGTTTCTGGGTCCTTTAAGTATTCTGACCTTCTTTTTCTTTTCCTTCAACTTGTTCCTTTCATCTTTCTCCCTGAGTGTATTTGACATTTTCAATATCTCTTTGGGGCTCATCTGAGTAATATAAAAATTTGTTTGCATCTCTTCAACTTCATCTGAACTAGTTGTATCCTTTATTTTTCTCTTCTTTACTGTTCTACCTTCACCGATTAGTTCTAGTTTTCTCTTTACTGAAATTATATCTTCATCATCCTTATGACTTGTCTTGTTCTCAAAAATATATTCTGGAATATATAACATTATCTATGACTTGATTAATATCTCCAGTTTCTATCTCTTAAGTTTTCCTTGCCTCTTCAACCGATTTAACTTCAACAACAATCTCAGACTTCACAAACTTTGTTAATAAATCTGTTGTCTCGTTCCTTATCGATTGAGTATCTCCAGTGAGAATTCTTGTAACTATGTTCTTTGTCTTAGATTCTTCTCTTATTGCTTCAACTATCAACTCTATCTGTTCGATAGATAGTTCAGGTTGCAAAAGTGTAAGTTCTTGTTCCATCATTACTCTATCACTCTTCAAAGCTTCTCTCCATCTTTTGTTGATTGCATTAAATAGTTCTTTGGGTACATATTTGTAAAGTTTTCTCGATGACTTGCAAAAATTTTGTAAACTTTTTACAACTGCATCTTCAATCTTCCTTTTCTCTTCACTGTCAAACTTTTCAAAGTTATTCCATACTTCTATCATATTTCCATGCTCTTTGATGTCTCTAACAATGTTCTCAAGAATGATAGAATTGTCAATTTTATCAGTTTCTACAGTAGTAGACTTTTTCACAGACTCAGTTTTGACCTTTTCTCCTTTAGCATTTTCTTTACCTTCCTTATTACTTTTTGATTCTTTGTAGCCTGGTGTCATTTTTTTTTTCTTTTGTAAGTTTTCTGAATAGTTTCTGGTGTCTTTTTCTCTGACTTAACCTTAATAGGAGTTGTGGAAATAAATGTAGATTGTTTCAGTAGTTAACTCCTTGTAACTCTCTTAGGTGTAACCTCTTCTACTTTAATTCCAGTATCCTTGGCTCCTACAACAGATGTTCCCGCTTCCTCTCTTTCCATTTTCTTTTTTATTTTTATCATTATTTCAGGTGTAATGCCACTCATTTTGGCTAAATTGTCAATTTGTTTTCTGATTTTTCTTTGGATTACAGGTGCTCTCAACTCATTATAGATTTTTAATGATGAATCTTCATAAGTTCCAAACCTAGGCGTTGAAGTATTAATTGGTTTAGATAATTGAACATTAGCATTAATAGTGACTAGTTAACCATCAACTTCATAACCCATAACAGGTATCGAACATGTTCTAGGTTGCACTGCTTGCAACATGCAAGTATTTGTATCTACTATAAAAAGATATCATCTTTATACTTCTGAACAATACTAGTTGGGATTCTCTCTCTTAGGTACATTTTACTTTGAAAATATTTAAAGTAACCCCACATAAATGAATCAAAATTATTTCCTAAATTCCTTATGCATTGTTTAGTCTACATTACTACCGGTCTATCCTTTGACCATGTAATAAAACTGATTCTAGGAAAATGATTCTGCAAGTAAAAGAGAATACATATCATGAGTGATCCATATTTGAATGATGTTTCTTATCTTTCTTGATCTTCTCCATGTTCACAAAGAATTGACTCCTCAACATCTCACAAAAGATCATATTTTGCATCTTCTTTCACCATTATGTATGCAACATGAATAGATCCATCAGGTACACTATTCAATCAACTTTGTATCATATCACCATTGAAGCGAATCTCACTTCCTTCTCAGTTATATCCTTGATAGTCATTGCTCTGTGATCCTGTTTGGATTTGGTTAAATGAGTAACCAGATTTGCAGCAATAGTTCATAGAGTAGGTGCTTCACTAATCGCACAAAATCCAATAACTCTGTGGATTAACTCCTTTGAGGTATTGAGAGACTTATCCAACCAAATAAATTGATCATGTACTCTGATCAAAACATATCTTATCCATTCTGGATGAAACTTATCAGGTATCTCAGCAGCGTAAGTAAAATCTTTTTGAACCAAATGCATGTGTTTGTCTTTTACCTTTAGATCATCGCTCAGCTTAAGAGATTCATTGTAGATGTCATCAATTCCTATTTCTTCCAATTTACAATGAATGGATGAACGAATGTCTTTAGTTAACATTACATCATAGGGTATCAAAGATATGGCACCTATTGGATCAATTTTGTTTTCCTTAATCGGGTGCAACTTGAATACGGGTCTTGGCTCATCAATAATGTTGGCTAAAACTGGTGTATCCATAATGTTAACAATCAATCAATAGAAACAATGATTCTTGTAACTATATTTTCAGTTCAAGCTATAACCTTGACTTCATCGATTAGAGTCTCCTATGCAAAATATTAGTCCAAAAACACAAATAGTTCTCTCTATGTAATGTAACCAAAAGTTCTCCAATAGACTTTGTTAGAATGCAAAGTGATAAAAGAGTTTACTTTCTCATATATATATATATATATATATATATA
>MU223387.1:4633-19689 GCA_018584345.1 Thuja plicata
AATATATGTTTTCAAAGCACCTTTTGTTCTTTTCTAATACTCCACCAGGAAAATTCATTTGACTTTGGCTACCCCCTTCTATTAGAAAATGATGGTTCTATTTGTCAGTGATAATAGCTCTTTAGAATTTCTTCCTAGATGAGTGTTACATATCATTGTTGAGAGATTACTATAAGTCTTATAATTATTAATGATTCATCCAAATGAGCTTAGTCATATCTAAAATAGGAGGAAGTTGATTTGTCCTCTTTAGTAATGATACTTAGTCTTCATATAATTTTACTAAAAGAAAATTAATTCATAATAATAATGTATAATAAACTATAATTCAAATACTTGGTCAATCATGATACAATTTTGTATGCAATTTCCCTTTACTTATTTATTTATGAATTATTGTTAAGTTTAACTTATTTTATTTTATTTATTTGTTATTTAATGAGACAACACTGATATTATATGTAATATGGAATGGCATCTTCAAGATTAAGTCACATTAGAATTCTTTATTAAATATTAATTATTTGACATGTAAATGATTATCAAATTTAAGTTAACAGTATTTTTTAATATATGGCCATGATAGGAGACTTTTTGCTACCATAGTAGAATACCTCTTGATGTAATTATATACTTGTAGGGTACTTTTAAAATTTTAATTTTACTTTTTTCACCTTTCCTTAATATCTTACTTGTGTTTATCTCTTTATGTACATGATCATAACATATGATATATGTCTTGTTTCTATATAGACTTCTCTTAATGTAATTAATAACAATGATTTATTTATATGTTTGTACTTCAAAAATTTGTTGGCCTTATTAATAAAATATCCTATTAGAATGTTTGTCTATAATATAAAAATAATAATTATATAAATCAATTTGATTCTTTACGGAATAAGTAAATTATTTTATTTATCTTTATCTTCTTTAAAAAATAAACAAGATCTGTACTGCTGTGATAATATTTTAAGTTACAATAGAAAAATTTATAATAATGGATATCAAATGATGTTGCAGGAATATTGAAGGCAAATGGCATTGAGTTGATGAGTAGTGTTAATGATCTATTTTATCAAGTCTTTATCAACCAATTCTCACATTGGAGTGAAATAATTTTATCAGCGGGAAGTATAGGCAGCCCTCAACTCCTTTTATTAAGTGGAATTGGCCCCTTTGAACAACTTGATGAATTGAACATTACTGTATTATTAGACCTAAACTCAGTAGGGAAAAGGATTCAAGATTCACCAAAAACACCATTCATTCTAGAATCCCCCGAACCACTTCAATTTGAACAAGCACAAGTCGTAGGTATATTAGACCATTCCCAAGTATATATTGAAGCTCTTAGCCTTTTTCAAAAACAAAATTCCATAAGAAATTTATATATGGGAGGTATTTTTAGCAAGGTGGCTATTCCCTTATCAAGGGGTGAACTTGAACTTCGTAGTAAAAACCCACAAGATAACCCAGTTGTAAGATACAACTATTTTTCTCACCCATTTGATGTACAAAAATGTATTCTTGCTGTGAAGGTATTGTCAAATCTTACCATGACAACTTCTTTCCAAGAATTTGCATTTGATGGCACACTTCGATTCATAGGATCAAAAGTGCCACAAAATAAACTAGATAATGTTGCCTTGGAAAATCTTTGTAAAGATACAGTAACAACGTTCTGGCATTACCATGGAGGGTGTGAAATTAATTATGTGGTTGACAAAATGTTACATGTGAAAGGTCTTGATAGTCTAAGGGTTGTTGATACTTCAATTTTCCAAGATAGTCCTGGGACGAATCCACAAGCCACTACCATGATGCTTGGGAGGTATGTTTCTTTTCTTTTCTTTTCTTTTCTTTTCTTTTCTTTTGAAATAATAAAGAATAATAATGATGACATGTTTATCATTTCATCTACAGGTATACAGGAGTTCATATGATCCAAGAGCGGATGAACATTTGTGAATATTAGACCATTTGTAAATCTCTCTAAAAAAAAGTGTTATAAACTTATATTATGTAATTTTAGAAAATATCTAATGAAATAATTTCATTTCTATTAATTTTTAATGAATAATTAATTTGTTGAACTTAATGTATATTAATTATAAAATTACAAAACAAAGATAAAATGAAGAAAACTTTTGACAACAATACTTGGAACAAATACTTATAATTCCTTCAAAGAAATGGAATGAAAACAAATACAATTTACAGCCTTGGAAATTTATTATGTACATTGATTTATTATAGTCCTAGATTTGGTTGACAATTATAAAGTAAAATCATAATTTTTCTTATGGGCAATAGAGGGGGAAATATTTGAAAGATAGATACTATTATTGGTATCAATTAATTAATCCTATTTTTAGAATATGATATTTTTATGGGTGAAATAATGGAAATAATTAAAATATTTATTAGTAAAAATTTATGTCAAGAGGTGAAGATTCATAATATCAAAATGTTTTTGTGCCTTTGTATTGTGACATAGTTTGGTTTCAAACAATTATGTAATATTTGATGATCTATCTTCTATTGTTATTTGGTTTAATGTTTATTTATTTAAGTTATTTTTTCTTTAATCTAAATGACATGTTAGTTGAGTTAATTATGTCCTTTTTCTTTCTTGTTTTAATAATTAATCAAATAATATATTATCACATTCTTATTGTAAGTCATAATTAAATGTTATGATTGAGATATACATAACATGTTAATTGCCAGATTTTGTCACAACATGCCCCTTTGCCTCGAGATTAATAGGGATCCAAAATGGACTTAAGTTTGTGTTCTTAAATTAGTGTTTTTGACTTTTAGAGATTGTTTTGACTGCAATTATACATACGTCCATCCATAATACACATAAATTTCACCAGTTTTGCACCTTCCTGTAATAGAATATTTTTGTTGGTTCAAAATTATCCACTCCAGTCATGATTACCCCTAGTGGAAGAATTAACCACTAATGGAGTGCCTTTATCATTAGAAGACATAACCCCACATTTACTATTCATTAGATGATTTAACAACACACAAAATTATGAATGAAACATACTCTTGGATGACTGGATTCAGGTTTTTTTAAAATTACCTCCCATGAAAATCTAGTAGACTGTATTGTTTTTCCTCTCTAGGATTTCATATTATGTTCATTACATGCGAATGAGTAAAAGATGATAGATAATTGGTGTCGAACTGTTATCCCAGAATCATGTGAAAAAAACTCGGAATGCGAAAGATTTACAAATAGCACTCTAGACATATGGAGGTACAAATCAGGAAAATGATAGAATTCTCATCCTCCAAGGCGAATTTTCATGACAGATAGGTGCGCATCTTCATGACCCTAATCCATATATTTGAATTCCTTTACATCTGGGTAATCAAGTTTGCGATAATTGAGGTGATGAGGAAGAATGTACAATAAAATTGAGGTCAAAGATTCCAAGCAATAACGAAATCAGGATATAAGGAAATAAATTCTATAGGAGACATAAATATAGTTTGTTCGTAGATTAAAATCATAAAATTGGTTATATATAATTTTCGTAGGAGGCATGAGTAAAAAAGCAAAGGATGCAAAGCTGGAGTTTACTGAGAAACATTATCAAGTCTTGCCAAAGGTCATTATACATCTTGGATATATACTTCAGCACAGATGAATTCTTAACAGTGGGACACATGCACCAAATATAGGGGGGTATATGCAGCATACAATGGAATATAGTTTGCATCGAGCTTTCGGGTTTCCTACATCAGCAAAAACTCTAGACCTAATTTACAAGTGCATGGTGAATTATGATGTGGAAACATGGGTAGTGCCGGAAAATAATATAGTGTATGGTGAGTTGACTCCAGAAAGCATTGGCAATACATTTGGAATTTCAATTTATCCAACCAACCATGAGTCTGAAGTATATGGAGCAATCAGCTAATCTCTTCAAATTAATTAAAAAAATATGAAAGTGGACCTTTTTCTAGGCTGCCTTCACATTAATAAAAGAACTGTGAAAGTGGACCTATATATATATATATACACACACACAACTCTATTAAGTTGGATAGTAGAATTAAGGGTCAGCAATAAATTTGGAACTTGGGTGTATTATTATGTCGAAGAGGTGAGAGAAAAAAGTAGTTTTAATCTATTGGTCTAGGGTTATTGGTGATATAATTCATCCCTACTTAGGACATGGTAGAGGAGGAAAATTGAACCATTGAGAAGGGTGGTTGGAGCTCTCAAGGACTTAATATCCTACTCTCAACTCCGAGAAAACCTTCAAAGTACTGCAACCTCTAAGTTTGCTCACTAGGATGGTCAAATGTGTGTGCACCAATGTGATGCTAAAATATAAAAGTATTTTTACCTCAAAGGCTAAAACTACCAGCTACCTGGATCAAATGGACGATTTTGTAAACTCTTTATCTAGGACGTAAACATGGTTTGACAATGTCGATGCAACATGCAAGCATCCTATACAGACAAGGTACCAAAGCTCGTACCAAAAACTACAAAACAACTCGGACTTGAGTCTGACTATTAGGTGTGATGAATCCAAAAAGAAAGAAGCTAACATGACAAATGAAATGAGCAATGTTATAACCAAAGAAGAAGAACTTCCCTTCAACACTAGAAACTAGAAGCTTACTGGAGTGAAGAATGCATGTAGACCTCTCGAGTTAGTGGAACTTTGATCTGAGTTACAACAATAGAGGTGAGCAATGGATGGGATGGAAGTGTTAGTGCAGAAGAGAAAAAACAAGATTTGATATTCATTTTTTTCAAGCAGTTGCCTTCAAGATAATTATTACATTGATTGATATTGGCTATATAAAGTCATTATTCCAGTGAAAATCTTCCTACGAGAAAGTAACTTCCCAACTAACAATTATAAACTAATATTTACTTATTAATTTGAACTAAAGGCTAACCTAAATTAATGTAAAACTCCAACATTCCCCCCTTATTACATTAATTTGAACAAGAATGGAACATTGCAAGGGTTTTGAACTCAACCCTTATTAAGACTTTGATGAAGCACCTTCACCAATCCTCCTAGCTCACTCAAGAAACACCGAATCAACTGCATTAGTGCATCTCCAGACCATAGAACCTGAAACCATCTATAGAACATGAGTGCTCCCACCTCCCATGAAAAATGAGACATATTTCCTCTAAAATTCCACATCTCCTCTGTGTGTGTCTAATGCCTCCTCCAATATTGCACATGGGATGTCTTTCCTCTAAAATTCCACATCTCCTCCAAGTGTGTCTAACGCCTCCTCAAGTGTTGTGGAAACAATCTCTCCTCTGTTACACAAATCATCACCGACATGCCTACACATGAGACACCTTTCCTCCAAAAGTCTACATCTTCTCTGAGTGTGTCTAATGCATCCTCAAGTGTTTGACAAATCATTAACCAAATACTTATCCCCCTCACTCCTTGAAGGGAAAATCATGATGCCAAGCCCCCTCTTTTCTTCAAGAACACAAATATGTCAAGCCCCGTCCTTCCTTTAGGGACAAATATGCCAATCCCCTAATTTTTAGGGACAAAAATAGGGTGCATCTCATGCAATGAATCATCCCTAAGTGATAAGCTAGCTCAAGATGATAGAAAACCTCCTACCTCCATTGTTGGTGCAGTCAAGCATGGAGGATCCAAGAATGGACAGTCCAAACCTTCTAGCCTATACAACACAACAGAAAAAATAGAACAACAACACAGAATATAGAGAAAAGATACCAGATTTATTATCAATATTATGAAATTACATCAAACATGTCAGGCTGTAAGGCCTTCTCGGTTACAGCCAAATACAAAAAAGATAACAAATCTTAGATCTATCCTAAGAGATCTCTTCAAGCTTCAGGTCAATATCCCACTATTATACCATATGCCATCCTTTACTTACTTACTTACTTACTTCCCCATTGACTCTCTAACACAAAACCAAGCCCTTCTTTTATACAAGAATCACAACCACAAGTCGGCTCAAGAAATAATATTCCCAAAAGAAGGAAATGTCTTACAAATATAGGTCCAACCCTATACAAACATAACATAAGAAGAAATATCACATGGAACAATCCACGAAGGAAACATGATCCACATGCTAAGATTGAAATGGCTAAGAAACCCACAATCTAGATCGCAACCCAAATCTCAAGGTAAGTCCATGCCAGTCATGAACATGTTACCCATTGCTAGAAAAATAAATCAAGTATGAACACCGATCAACATTAAGATTTGCGCTCTTAGGAAAATGTTCCTAGATATGTCCATAATAAGAATCCATGACCATATAAGACAACTTGCTCAAACGATCCATCGATAACCAGATCTTCGCCGACCAAATCGCTAGTAACAAAGAACACACTACTGATCGACAAAACCAACATAACTCAAACCACAAGAAACAAAATGACATACGACCATACGAGGATGATTTAAAATTTCTCCAAAAAAACATACCATGGCCACAAGAACTAACTCAATCATACGAACCATTACCACCTCAACTGCTTCAAGATGGAAATAGGAACTGAAAAGAACAAACTATTTTTGGTTGATGCAAGATAACCAGCTACCCTAGGATGCTCCTGCATCAGACACCCCAGGTGAGAAGAAGATGTTCCATGAGAGGAAATCATGAAAATCTAATGGGATTCAGGATATATATCCCATACTAAATTCTTGATCCACATATCCTCTTGTCCTGCAACCAATACCTTTTGTCCTCCATCCAGTCTTTGATTTTGTCCTGCATTCATCTCTGTCCTCATTTGCAACTAACAATAATTGACTTCTGCTACTGTCCTTCTATTGTTCATTCATTATGCTTCTGCTATAATCTTTCAATGGCTTTTGTGCACCACCAGTACTCTTCTTAACCACATCCTCATCAGTGTAACTCTACTTTAATCCCACATTACCTATAACCTGCTTCCCAACAAGTGTCATCACCTGCTGCACCATCATAGCCAAAGATGTTATCTGCATTTGAATATCTGCAAATTCCTCAAAAATATCCTTCTCCTTCAAATTTTCAATCACATTCATTCCACTCATAGGAATAGGTTCATCAATTCTCTACTTCTCATGTCTATCACTATCAATCAGACAACGCCTGACAATTCCACATATTCCATTCCCTTTTTCCTACAAAGGTATCAATGTATACTTGTTCTCTCTTTTTCTTACCTCATAGGTATTAGCAAGACCATCAAACATAACATGCCTGTGAAATTTTCAAGGTCTTCCAAGTAATAGATGACAAGCATCCATAGGTAAAATATCACATAATATCTCATCATAATAATTCCCAATCTTAAAATTAACTAGGCATTTCTCATCAACCCTAGCCTTATATTCATCTTGCAACAAGCTAATCTGATAAGGGTTTGAATGTATCCTTCTTTCCAACTTAAATTTACTAGCCATCTCTTCTTAAACAAAGTTTGTAGAACTTCCACCATCAATGAGAACATTACATACCTTATCCTTACACTTACATCTGGTTCTAAACAAATTCATTCTTTGCACTAGTTCATCAATACATGCAGCAACTCTTCTATTAACAAGGAATTCACCTTCCTTAGTAATGTTCACTGTATTCTCTTATGAAGTAGAGATAGTCTCTCTATTCAAATGTGAAACCCTTCTCTTAGGACACTGAAAAACCCTATGACCTATTTCAGCACACTGAAAATAAGTAACAACAAATTCACCTCTTCCTCTTCCTCTTCCTCTTTTTCCACCAATGTAACCTCTAGTGGTTTGGCTATTGTTAGATCCATCATCAGTCTGTTTAGGATTCTCACCCACACTACTACCAGTAGAGGATACACTAGACTTACCACCTCAGTTCCAGTTATTTTGTCTGCCTTCAAACCTCTTGTTCAACTTTTCTTCAATCCATAATGTCATCTGATAAGCATCACCAATTGCAGTAATTAGAACTGTAAGAAAATCCTCCTGAATACTAGGTCTCAAACAATAGATATACCTAGAAAATTTTTCCTTATCATCTTCAGAATGACCAGTCCTAATCATAAGCCTATAGAGCTCTTCATTATATTCCTGTACTATTTTGTCATTTTTTTTCAATGCTTGCATCTTCTTAAACATTTTTAATTCATAATCCACAGGGATGAATTGCCTCTTCGGCTTTTCAACCATCTGATCCTACTTAATGATATTTTCCTTACCCTTGTTTCTTGCTAATTGAACTTCTTTCCATCATATTTTTACATGACCTTTTAGTTTCATCTTTATAAATCTGATCTGGTAAGGATCTTCAATTTTCTCATACTCAAAGTATTCTTCCATCTCATTAATCCAGTCAATCAATTCCTCTAGTTTAAGGCTACGAGAAAAATGTAGAAACTTCAACTTTAGGTCTTTTTTCCAATCTTAGACATAGCTTTCATAAATTTTGCTTCATCTAGATATGTAGCTTCTTCTATAGCTTCTTCAAAGTGTTCTCCTTTCTTAGATTCTTCATCATTGTCTTCACCAGCCCTCGGTGTAGTTCTTCTTCTCAATTTATCTTGTAAAGCTTGCACTTGTCTCTAAAAATCCCTAAAACCTTCATTAGTAATGCCTCTGACTCTTCTAGGAGGCATCTTCAATCTAAAGAATCCTAAGTGAAATATTCTACAATTGTGGCTCAAATTTACGATTTTCCACCCCACAACAAATCAATTTTGGATGTCATCGTCGTGGAATCCGATCTTGCCCCCCAGTTACAACATTGGAAGTTTCTTTTGATGGATTATTATTAACCACAACAAGATTGATTATATTCTCATATCCTAATAAGGAATTGATGACATTGTCATAGGTATGAGAAAAATTAACCTTGTGATTATTCCTTTTATTTTTTTGGCTAAAATTTGAAGATTCTCCCTTTTCATGTTTGAAGAAAGGAGTTTTGAACATCTTATGATATTCATTATTTTAAGGCTCATTCACCTTAGTCACTCCATTATCTATTAATTAATGAACCACTTGCTTTAATCTCATACATTCATTTGTTTTGTGCCCTTTATATCTATGATATTCACAATGATTGGCATCATTCCACCATGGGGGTTTGACTTGTGGTTCATTGTTAGTAATAACTGAGAGGGGGGGTGAATTAGTGGCCTCAAAAATATTCCAATTAATCAACCCAAAAACTTAGTACCACAATATTAAGCCTCTAGTTATCTTCAATCCTATAAGATGAATGCCTTCAATTATGCTTATCAAATTACTACTGCTCGGAATGCTTTGTTAAACCTTATTATGTATGTTTACCGAATAGCAGTCTATTAATTTACCAAAAAATAGTAAATTACTTAGAGTCTACCGATCAATTTGGATTAGCTATGTGTAATGCAAAACACTAAAGTAATGACTCATAAACACATTGACACATGGATTTTTAACGTGGAAACCCTGTTAAGGGAAAAACCAGTTGGGACCGGTAACCCAAAATTTTCACTCTTCTGAAGTGAGCTCGGTGAAGAGCCAACCCTGTTAAAGGTTACAAACACACTGTTAGGTGTGACCTTGTTAGAGGATTTAAAATATTAGTCTGTCACTTGATATGGGGCATTTCTATGCTACCTTCCTTATACAAACTCTTCTGGTTTTTCAAATGGTATCTGGCATCTCATGCTATCTTCATGATCAAACTTTTTGATGCTCTTTGGGATGTATCTCAATATAGAAAGGATCTTTAAATCCTATTTGGTTAAGAGAATTTCTGAATCAATGGTTAAAATAAAATAGTATGATCTATTCACATACACAACTTATACTTGCAGATTTTTAGATCTATTGTAAGCTTATAAAATCAATCTGATCAATATATCTTTTAATACCTTTGCTCCACTTTTGTTCTTCTCGGTGATGCCATGCTATGTTGCTCGGTGTCTGCAGAATTCTTTAGCTCTTTCCTCAACTTGACTGGTCAGGATTGTATCAAGTTACTCTTCATCAGTTTCTCTCCAGCATCCTCTTTTTCATTCAATCCCCTTAATTAATTTTTCTCTTTATAGACATGATATCACCGTTGTTAGGTTCTTGATTTTCTTGATCTTGGCGTGATATGAAATCTTAGCCAATCTGATTTAAATAAAAACTCATGTTTTATCTCGCAGAGACCTTCTTGCCAATTGGAAAAAACTACTTTAAATCATTTACTTATCTCTGGCTTTATCTTGTCGATGAAAACAATGATAACTACCAGTTAAGTCTATATTTAGCTCTACCAGCTAGATATTTTGTCGTTTATGAACTCCAGTTAATTTTGGTGTTTTAACTCTTTGATAGCTTCGGTCAACACTCCAGTTCTCCTCGGGCTTCTCTGTCAGGGTTGTCTGTCTGTCATGGTTGTCTGACCTTCGGGCTTGTCTGTCCGTCGGGTTACAATATGATTCTAGCCGTAAGGTATTCTTTTGATTCTTCTCCTTGGTGTTCTTTCTTGGGAATCACTGTGACTTGAATTTCGCTGATCTCCATCCGTTGGGTTCCACTAGTCGTCGGTGTTTGAAGTCACATAGTGAATGCTTTTCTTTTATTCATTACTGGAAGCATAATCTTTATCTCTCTTATTCTATGAAGTCTTTGACACTTTGATTATAACCGATTAGATTATATCAAGTTGACATCAATGACAATACAATTCATTAACTGATTTAATGTCTTGCATTATCTTTCTGCATTTCGATGATCAACTTAACATCTTCAAACATTCAATTAGTTACATGTCATCAGTTCATAAGGTCTCACCTCCGGTTTAAAGTAATGATTTTATTGGTAATGAGGGTCCTTAAAGCATTTTCAAGAGATTCACCCAAGGGTGTGAACTTCCTCCTTTGTATTGGGTTAAAGAAAGGTCTTGATTTTTTGCCTCTTGATTGTTTGGAAGATTATTGTTATTAAAAGGGATCTTGGACATTTGATTGACATTGTTGGCTTTATTAGATCCACTTGAGAGATTAAATGGAGTGGATTTAAGATTGTTTTCCTCCACAACTCCATCATTAACAAGGTTTTTGTTGGTGTTCTTCCATCAAAATTTATTGTTGTTATTAGGAACCTTGTTGTTGTTAGCATTGTTATCATTATTAGAAAAACCCTTGTTCTCTTCGTAAAGTTTTATTTCTCCATTTCTCACTAGAAATTATTCTATTGTAATCCAATTTTCAATGATATTTTCAAAAGTAGGTGGACATTGGAGTTGCAACTAGTAATTCTTAATAGTATTCAAGTTATTCATGAAGATGTCCACTTGTACATTTGAGACCTCTTTTCGACAGCTATGTGTCGCAATTAAGACACTGCACCGTCGGGAAAGCGACACAGACCGGTGTTGCAGTTTTGGTGTTGGAATCACCGGGGGAGCTATGTTTGTCATTATTGTGACGGTCATGACCATCGCAATATGCACCGGATATGAGGGTTAGTATGTCATCATTACACATTATGAGTGTCACCATTATGATGGGTATGTGACGGAGATGTTGTACATGTGGCATCCACCTGTCAGACTATTCTGACATCTGGACGTCACGTGTAGTGTTTTGGCGTCGGTCGTCCACTGAATACCATCACAATTGCGACGGTATGCTATGTTTAAAAAAAAAAATTGTCGTGTGCATGGAGTGGGACCTTAAAATATTGAGCTTCTCTTTGTTTCGAGAATAGTTTAGCATTCTCTACTTAACAGGGCCAACCACGTGAAGGTGGAAGCTCATCTGGCCCCTCCTAGGAGCCTCTTATGACCCTTTACAACACTTTAAGATCTCTAAGATGTAATCTTAGGGATCATAAAGGGTCATAAGGGATCCTGGGACACAACAGTTCAGAAACATAAATGTAGGCATCATGGTTACAATTCTTTGGAGACACAACATAATTGAGTGGTATACCTAGATGATGCAATGCAACCACTACTCCTCTAGTTCTAAGTTCGCACTGCAGGATCCAAAAACTATAGACAAGGAATAAATTTAGAGAGTGGAGGAGGAGGGCCATAATGACCAAAATAATATAGGATCCTTATATTATTTTAGTCATTATGGCCCTCCTCCTCCGCTCTCTAAATTTATTCCTTATCTATGGTTTTTGGATCCTACAGTGCCAACTTAGAACTAGAGGAGTAGTGGTTGCGTTGCATCATCTAGGTATACCACTCAATTATGTTTATCTCCAAACAATTGTGACCATGATATCTACATTTATGTTTCTCAACTATTGTGATATCTACATTTATGTTTCTCAGTTGCGTAGAATATATAGTGTTTGAAGGCCCCAAATGGGCATAAATTCAATGTAAAATTATGGTCTTGAATAGATAAATTGGAACTGGAATTTCAGCAAGGCCAGGAAAAGTTTGTGCATAATTATGAACTTTTTCTGAAATTCCAGTTTCAGTTTATCTTTACAAGACCATAATTGTACCATTGAATTTCTACCCATCTTGGCCTTCTAACACCATATGTTCTCCTGGTTGTTTATGTTGTGTCTCCAAATAGTTGTGACCATGATGCCTACATTTATGTTTCTTAGCTGTTGTGATATTAAAAGTCTTCTAAGGAACGTGTTGTGTCTATGTGGAACTGCATAGGATCATCACAAAAGGGGGTTCCAAATCAGAGAACTCCCTTTCACTTAATAATTATGAAGCCATCAATGGTATAATAATTGTTTAGGATTGTAATTTTCCATTGATGGCTTCAAATTTTCAAGCAAAAGGTGTACAAAAGACTTAGCAGCCTCCAGAGCCTTTTACTTAAATTTCTGTCCATCTGGGCCTTCTAACACCAAATGGAATGTGATGTGTTTATAGAAGAGATCAAACTCCACCATCATCACTATCTCACTGCCTAATGTCATTGAAGTATCATCAGAATCCACCATCATCACAATATGATCACTAAATAGGCTTGTATGTCTTTTACTTTTAAGTTGGGCTATTTCCGTTCTTGTTTTATGAAGTTGGGTGATCCTTGCCAATGTCTCCAGGGTTGAATCCAGTATGCTTCTGTATGATCCAAAACCTGCAAGGAATGCAAAGATGGGGTTAGATCCAAAGGATCTAAGCAATTCTTGGCACCCTATTACTGATCCTCATCTACAATTATGCATGTGCACAGTCAAGTCATACAGTTCTAAAAGGAATAAGGATAAAATTTACAAAAAACCATCCAAGATATAGAAAATCATAACGAAGTCATAAACAACAATAAGTTCATGAGTTTATCAAAATATGTCCAACGTATCTACATGAAATTATAAAAAAGTTTCATTATCTATAATAGCCCTCTATTAATCACATTTATGCATATTGTCCCAACAAAGTAGTGCACAAACTACACAAAGAAGGCATCGCAGAAACATGATTTCTTCTTTCTCCATTGAAGCAATCTCGGCGACACTAGCTACCTCTCGAGCCTTGCACAAGTTGCACTCATTTCCTACATCAGGTATAGACGTAGATGGAGTAGATGTAAATTTGGTTTCATCGACCCACCGAAAGTATTGACATCCTCTATTTCCCTGCAATACCAAATCTACATCAGTTCTTCCTAAAATGATTATAACTTATCACAATACTTTAAAACATTTAAATATAATTCCATATCTAGACCTTTTTCCTATTTGGGCAACCCCAAAATGGACACCCAGGATTACTTGTTCTATGTGACGTCTTCAACACACAATGACCAACACCACATTGACACATAGGCACATTGACCGAAGCCATCAACGCTATATCGATAAATATTACACTGTCATTCCAACATATCATTTTGTTTAGTTGGTTATTTTTTTCATTCATACTAATTATAATTGCAATAAAAAGAAACATACTAATCATGTAGACAACATCTCAAATCAAATTGCAAAATGACTATTGTCAATCACAATACATGTAAATGCAACGTCCTAACTACACTTGATGGAAACCATATGCATAGGTGTGATTGGGAATTTTAGTCCTTACCACACATTGAAATGCATGTAAAGGCATCTACAGTTGGGGGCATGTCAAATTGTGATATTGCTATCAAGATTCAAGTATATATTTTGACATTCACAAATTGCCTTGTGTCAGCTGCAGTTAACAAACTAATCTCACGAAAATTATTGATGTTTCAACAATTCCTCTCATTACTTCTTTTCTTGAAATAATTGGGACTACCCGGGAAAGATGAGTAGGCTCTACTATACCCTTTTCCATGTTCACTACATGCGCGGCTAATTTATTCTTTGCTATCTCCATTCCTCATCATGCTTCGTCCCTGTTATATTCATGGCCAAAATATTGATATTTAGAGTCTACTCACTTTCCCGAGTACTCCCAATTGTATGAATTGGATTTGAACCATGTGTTACCTACACTCTTGCAAGTCATTGTCGACACATCAATGATTTTTGTGACATGATAAGCAATTTGTGCATGTCAAATTCATGGATGAAACATGGGTCAATTATTTTGACTCAAAAAACTATACACTTGAATCCAGATAGCAATATCACAAGATAATGAAAGGTTTTGATGAAATTTTAATGGCAGATGTAGTCGGGTATAAAAAGGAATGGTCCATGAAGAAAAAAAGAACAAAAGAATGGAATCAAGCATTCCAAATGCAAAGATGTAAACAATGCCTGTATTAAACAGTGAGCTCATAAACAATACATGATGCCCTAGCTTACAGCCCGCGAGTCATCAAGATATTTCCTCATGAAATGATCATCAACAGGGAGTACCAGATAATGAATATCAATAGCATAACATATATATACGGGCAGTACCACATAGTACCAACGGGGAGTACGGCCACACAGTACATACATATACATATACATATACATATACATATACATATACATATACATATACATATACATATACATATACATATACATATACATACATATATATATATATACATATACATATATACATACATATATACATATACATATATACATATACATATATATATATATATATATACATACATATATATATATACATAC
>MU223387.1:19739-22239 GCA_018584345.1 Thuja plicata
TATATATATATGATGTTATTACTATCATTGCATGCTTGCTATTGTTGTGCACCTTATATTGTTTTGTACATGATAAGCAATTTGTGCATGTCAAATTCGTGGATGAAGCATGAGTCAATGAGTTTGACTCAAAAAACTATACACTTGAGTCCAGATAGCAATATCACAAGATAATGAAATTTTTTGATAATCATATTTACATAAGTTTTTGAATCCAGATAGCAATATCATTAGCTAGATAAGTTTTTGTAATTATGATGAACATATGGATATCTAGACCTTGAGTATGTATCAACAAAAATATTTACAAAGAAGAGTATTCCAAACATTCTGTTAAACAGTTAAGTTACATGTCTATGTTTGATCTAAAGATGACCTAGTTTGTTGACAAAAATGCCAACTCCAAAGAAGTAGTCCATCATAACATTCTTATCGTCACAAGTGAAAAAATCTTGATTGTGACCATGGAAGATACTCATAGCAGTGTAATCATCATTAGCGCAAGATAGCTTGAAAACCTCCCACTCCTCCACCATTTTATTTCCAAAGCCAACTCTATTATCAAAAATTGAGCCAAGCCTACCAGAGATAATGTTTGGATTGATGGTCTGAATCCCCTGCACAACTTTTTCTAAATTTTTGGAAATAACCACATGCTTAACCACCTTCAAGACCCATTCTAACCAACCAGTAACTTCAAAGGGAGTAGAAAATATTAGTTTATAGATCACCTCATCGTGTACATGTGAGCCAACAATATTATGTTTCAGGAGGTAGAGAATAGCATGTTTGATGTCATCATCATGCACATTAAATAATATGGAGCACTGTTCTTCCAAGGACTCCAAATGAAAAATTTCAATACCAAATGTTCTATCCATTGAGAAGACCTAAAACAAAGTAACAATAATGAAAATAGTGAATAAGTATGCCGACATAATTAATAAGTGGGAAAAATACATTGATCCAATAACAACATAAACATTACAAATGCCAAGCTCGCGGTCTCAATGAAATCAATGGTGTATAAAACAATATATGGTGCACATAACAGCAACAAGCATACAATGACAAAAATAACATTGCATGATGCCCGAGCTCAAGGGAAAAATATATTGATCCAATAACAAAAAAATACATTACAAATGCCAAGCTCACAGTCTCAATGAAATAAACAGTGTATAAAACAATATATGGTTCACAACAGCAGCAAGCATACAATGGTCCAGCAATAAAACTGCATGATGGTCGAGCTCAAGGGAAAAGTACATTGATCCAATAACAGCAAATACATTACAAATGCGAAGCTCACAGTCTCAATGAAATAAATAGTGTATAAAACAATATATGGTGCACAACACCAGCAAGCATACAATGACAACAATAACACTGCATGATGCCCGAGCTCAAGGGAAAAATACATTGATCCAATAACAACAACTACATTACAAATTCCAAGCTCACGGTCTCAATGAAATAAACAGTGTATAAAACAATATATGGTGCACAACAGCAACAAGCATAACACTGAAATTGTTTAAGAAGTTGACTAATACTTCCTGAATTTGTGGAGGAAAGAGTACCAAACATTGGAAATAGTACTTTGGAGAAAACAATTGTTGTTTTGCTCATCTATTATAGAAAATTCAAGTATTACAGGCATACATAAGAGGATGAACATAAATAATAAGGGTACCAGACATTGCCTAAAGTGATGAATTTTTGACTCGGGTATGAATCAAGTGTGCTCCTGTGATGATCCAAAACCTGCAAAGAAAAGAGAAATGAGGGTTAGATCAAAAATATCTAAGAAATGAATGGCATCCTATTACTGATCCTCATCTACAATTATGCATGTGCATAGTGAAGCCATACGCTTCTGAAAGAAAACCCATGCTACAGGACATGTGCACTCAGAAGAATGTTGCAAAAAGGAAAGAAGATACCATGTTTTTTCTCATGAAATGATCATAAATGGGGAGTACCACATAGTGAATATCAATAGCAAAACAAATAAAGAGAGATCAACCACTTCACACAATGCCTTGAAGGTAATAGCAACGATGCTCTAGCTCTCAAATCTCGTGGGTCATCAAGTATTCCAAATGCAAAGATGTAAACAATGCCAGTATTAAATAGTGAGCTCATAAACAATGCATGATGCCCTAGCTTGCAGCCCACGAGCCATCATGACATTTCCTCATGAAATGATCATAAACGGGGAGTATCACATAGTGAATATCAACAACAAAAGAAATAAAGAGAGATCAAACACTGTATGCTATCAAAATAGAATGGCAGTGGTGATTCAATGCATCTACAACCTCAACATCATGGCAACATTGATCCAATAATAGCAAATACATTACAAATGCCAAGCTAGTCATGGTCTCCATGAAATAAATAGTGTATATATAAAACAATATATGGTGCACAACAACAAGAAGCATGCAATGACAACAATAACATCATACATATATATGTATATATGTATATATGT
>MU223387.1:24739-42475 GCA_018584345.1 Thuja plicata
ATTACAGGCTCCTAGGTGTTTGAAAGCCTTAGGAGTTTTTATTTTTCAAAGCATTTAGATCTTTCACATATTCCTCTAGCTCCACTGTCTCCTAAGCATCATCTTCATGGTTTGATATATATACAAATAGTTACCTCATTGTACATTGGTAACCTAATTACTAGATGAGTGGCTACAGTACCCTAGTTCGCATTATTAGATGATCTTGTTTAATTTGTGTTCATTTCATGAAAAGATACATGTAAAGGAAAAGAAATGTCTGCATCTAAATATTACATGTATATACTATATATATGCCAAATAACTTGTATATACTATACAAGGAAAGGAACTGAAAGATAAAATCATCTGGGATGTTGTGAGCATAGCCAACTTTCAGAAGAATATGCAAGAGTACAGGCATACATAAGAGGATTAACATAAATAATAAGGGTACCAGACATTGCCTGAAGTGATGAATTTTTGACCCAGGTATGAATCCAGTGTGCTCATACGTGATCTAGAACCTGCAAAGAAAAGAGAGATGGGGGTTAGATCAAGAAGATCTAAGCAATGAATGACATCCTAACACTGATCCTCATCTACAATTATGCATGTGCATAGTCAAGCCATACACTTCTGAAAGAAAAACCAGGCTACAAGACATGTGCACTCAGAAGAATGCTGCAGAAAGGAAAGAAGATACCATGTTTTTCCTCATAAAATTATCATAAATGGGGAGTACCACATAGTGAATATCAACATCAAAACAAATAAAGAGATATCAAACACTTCACATAATGCCTTGAAGGTAATAGCAACTATTCCCTAGCTCTCAAAGCTCGCAGGTCATCAAGCATTCCAAATGCAAAGATGTAAACAAATGCCAGTATTAAATAGGGAGCTCATAAACAATGCATGATGCCCTAGCTTGCAACCCTTGATCCATCAAGACATTTCCTCATGAAATGATCATAAACGGGGAGTACCACATAGTGAATATCAACAGAAAAACAAATAAAGAGAGATCAAACACTTTACACAATGCCTTGAAGGTAATAGTAACGATGCCCTAGCTCTCAAAGCTTGTGGGTCATCAAGCATTCCATATGCAAAGATGTAAACAATGCTAGTATTAAACAGTGAGCTAATAAACAATGCATGATGCCCTAGCTTGCAGCCCGCGATCTATCAAGACATTTCCTCGTGAAATGATCATAAACGGGGAGTACCAAATAGTGAATATCAACAACAAAATAAATAAAGAGAGATCAAACACTTCAAACAATGCCTTGAAGATAATAGCAATGATGCCCTAGCTCTCAAAGCTCGCAGGTCATCAAGCATTCAAAATGCAAAGATGTAAACAATGCCAGTATTAACCAGTGAGCTAATAAACAATGCATGATGCCCTAACTTGCAGCCTGCGAGCCATCGAGACATTTTCTCATGAAATGATCATAAATGGGGAGTACCACATAGTGAATATCAACAAAAAAAAAAATAAAGAGAGATCAAACACTTCACACAATGCCTTGAAGGTAATAGAAACGATGCCCTAGCTCTCAAAGCTCGCAGGTCATCAAGCATTTGAAATGCAAAGATGTAAACAATGCCAGTATTAAACAGTGAGCTCATAAATATTGCATGATGCCCTAGCTTGCAGCCCGTGATCCATCAAGAAATTTCCAGTATTAACAATGCCAATATTAACAATGCCAACAATGTTAGTATTAACATTCATATTGTGCCATTAAATCAACAAATGCCATCAAAGTGAAGTTTAGTTAACGAGAATACAAAGCTTGAATTCCTACCTGATCAGGTCGTAGCTACCATATACGAAGATTCCAATCTTCCACAGTTAGGCCCTTTTCGCGCTAAATTATAAATGAGCCTTTATTTTTCTTTTCTTTTTTCATAATCACGCGGGTGTCGCAATTTTGACAATACCGCCGCTATTACGAAAACATCGGGGGCACTTGAAAAAAAACACAAAAATCACACACAAATGTTAGTGTCGTCGCAAATTGGCATCGAAATTCGACCCCAAATGTTGTAGTGGTCCATTTTTTCTCTTTCGGGTATACCTCTAGGGTAACGAGAAATAACCACTCTCCATCTTTGTAAAAAGTTTAAAAAGGCTTCCCCCTCTCTTTGCCTAGTGTTACATAAAGTTAGCATGGTGACCTCATGCTTGATATTATATAAATAATGAGTCACAAACTTGGAGGCTAATTCTTGAAATGTTCTAATACCCGGGGATAATTTTCAAAACCAATCCATTTCTTTCCCTCTAAGGATTCGAGGAAACAACCTCATTAAATAGGCAGTATCATGCATAAACTCTAGGCTTAGTGCATAAAATTCCCTTAAATGGTCTTGTGGGTCGGATGTACCCAAATATTTATCATATTTGGAAAGAGCGCATTTGGAGGGAATGGTACCATAATTAAACTCTTATCAAAAGGAAAGAGACATATGGCCTCAGTTCAAAATTGTTTAGGAGCCATGGATTTCTTCATGCTATCTAATTGTGCTTGAACAATCTTAAATTGTTTATTCATCACACTTATAATATTTTCCTCTTCCTCATCTTTATTTAGGGTTGATACGTCATAATCATGGGGAAGTTTTACTCCTGCTTAAGCTAGGTTAAAGAAATATCTATCCTTATCTCTTTTTAAAATTTTTTCCAAGACCTTTATGAAGAGGGGATTTTGGGCAGCTTCATCCACTCTTTCTTTGGTTTCCTCTTCATCTTGATGATCTCGATTTCCCCTATTATCCCCATGGTTTCCTCCATTATTAAAAAAATTATTTCTCTCATTGTGACCATTGTTATTTTCGTTGTTGTTTCCATCATTAGAATCAATATGAGGATGATTTTTAGCTTCATGAGCATTGTTAAGATCATCCAACCCCCTTATACGTGTCTTCGCTTCTTGCTCTTTTTCTTCTTCAGTTTTGAAAGGTTGATATGAATAAAAATTGGTTCACTAGGATAAGGTACCTTTGTCTAAGGTAAGTCATGTCTTCTTGTAAAGTTTCTTTAATGTAATAGGATTTAGTGAAGGCCAACATTAACATAAAGTTTATATTTTAGATTATACCTTTTTTCTTTATCATTTTGGTCCTTACGTGAGTGATTTAAAAGTGTGAGTTGATTTTTTGATCTTGATCGATGTTTTCTATTTGCAATCATGAACCTTCAACAAAAACACTCACAACAATGAAACTTACTTTTACCCATAAATTGAAAACACAAAAAGTATATGTTCTCGATTGTTTATACAGGTCTTTTCACCACAAATTTTTTTCCAAGCAAGCTAGCTAAATTCAAATTTTCTTTTAAAACATGGCTCTACAAGGTAGTTTTTGCTAAGTTAATTATGTGTTTAATTCCTATTTCCAACACAAAAATATTGAATGATTCATACAGGGAGTACGTAGTCACGCAAGCATGATTGAGGCATATAGGACTACGAGTCCAAACATTTGATATTTTTTCCCTCTAAGTTTTTCAACTTAATCAAAAAAAATTTCGAAGTGGGTGTAATAGGTTAGCTTAACCTTGTTCCCACTTTGGGTTGTTCCGTCTTACCAGCCTCGTAAGGTGCATTCTTGAGAGGCATGCCCACCAAAGTTCTAGAAAATCTAATGAAAGTGAGAAATTGAATTGATCACAAGTCTAGGAGTTTGATTCACTAAAGGTGAAGAGCATATTCCTATTGCTTCACTTCCCAAACATGATTAAAAATGTTGATTCCAAGCCTCTTAATCTAGGGGGATTAGAGTGTTTTTGGCTTTTTGATTCACCCAAAGGGTGAAGAGAATATGCTTATCACTTTTATCCATAAACAAGGAGGCTTAATTTTAGTGTTTGGTTCCTTTCTTACCTTATCTTCCTCTCAAATTTGACACGTTTGGGAGTTTGATTCACCAAAAGGTGAAGATCATATCCCTAATGTCTTACTTAAGATTCCAACTCACTTTTCTAATTATGCTAAGTTTTGAATCGAATGTTGCAATTTAAATTAAAGCATAAGGTTTTAGGCTTGCCTTATTTGTAGCTAGAAAAGGCTATGCACATTTTTATTTTCTTATTTTGGATTTTTACTACTCACCTAGTGGTGATTTTTCCAGCTCCTTAGCATCCCAATTTTCTCAACAAAAATGTTAGTTCATCACACGACAAGTCAAGGTTAAGAAAAAAAAAAGTTATTTCTTGAAAACAACTTGATTAAACTTCAAATAGGATTACTAAAAGGAGTATCATCTAAAGGCAAGTATGTTATGTTAAATAAATCTTGATATAACTCTATAATTTGCCAATAATGATGAATGCTTACCTTCTCTTCAAACACCTTTTTGGATTGAATAGATTCCTTTAATGTGTTCCACCTTTTGTTTTCCTTTTTGACGCAGAGGGTTGGGTGTGATGATGAAACAAGGTTGCTAGTGGAAGTGTACCCTTAGAATTCAAACACCTAAATATCAAAGGATGACCCAAGAAACTCTCCCAATGAATGGCTAAGATGTTCTTAGGACAATTCTAACAAAGACTGATTAATGAAATGGTCTGCAACCCCACCCAACACTCACACCTTTAAAACACTCCTATAAATCCTAAGCTATGTTACCATATAAGCCGAGAAACAGTACGTGTCGAGCAACAGTATATGTCAAGCCCTTCGGCAATCAAGCGCCCTTCAATGACCGAGCCACTCGGCCAACACTACGATCGAGCAACACTTCACCACTAAGATGTAGGGGTTTCTAAATCTCCCACTTCCCAACACTCCTGACAATAACCACTGATGTATTCAACATTTCATTCGCATTCTAAGACAACCCAAATAATCAAATATACCCCTCCTTAAGGTAGTTTGTTGGTTGTTGCTCAGATCCAAGAAATTCCTACCCTTCACAACCTTCAAATTTGGGTGATCACCTCCTCAAACTTACTTATCTACAAGACCTCATGTTAAAACCATAATGTACATGTTAGTTCAAGACCATTCCATGAGAAATAGATTGGAAACATCCATGGAATGGTCACATTCCTTCACAAAATCAACATTTATAAGGAAAACTAGTGCTTCAAAAGTATAGTCAGTATAAAGGATGTAAATCTAAGACTACTGGATCCTCAAAGCATTCAATCTGATTGTAAATGGTGTTCTTTGTATCCTTAAAACATTAGTAATCCAATGAAACTTCTAAGAAACTAAATTCATACAATGAAAAGCAAAGAAAATGTTAAAATTATGAGTTTTACTGCACTTTTGATAACAATTCATACAATGGCGTCTCCCCCTTCGTAAAAACATTGAACCCCATCTTATAAACTCCCTAAAAAATATCCCTAACCAATTTAGATCAGTTGCATAGCTTAGTTAAGACATTAAACTCCCTAAAACCATTTTCCCACCAATTTCCTATGTAGCCGTTACATTTCAAACTTTTGAATTTTCAAATTAGGGAAATGGCATATTTACTTAGTAATTTTAAAACCATTGACTCTTATGGATTCCAAATACCTTATTAAACACTCTTAGAATCTCCTAGCCTATTCATACATCACATTGTCATCATTTTCAAGTTTTTAGTCCTAAGGTCTTTATCAGGACCTTCAGGACATTACATTCATGTATACATTTATTGCCTTTATACATTATGGGCTTTAATATGTATTGAGATTGATTTCATCCCAAGAATTCATCTCTCCTCCATGCCTCCATGGTGTCTTCATCCTTTTCTCTTTCTACTTATGAGGTGCTATTGCACCATACTCCCCAAGAATGAAAGCATTCTTGTCCCAAGAAGGAGTAATCATCTTCAATGTATCAGTTTGATCATGCCTTGGATTTATCTTCCTATCAAAGAGCCAGTAATCTTCCAAGGTTGCATTCTTTCTATTTCTCCAACCTTTTTTCACATTATACAATTGGTTAGAAACAAAACATTTGGTTTGATTCCATTTGCTAGTACATTGATGTTGTTCAAGGGATTGTCTTCTTGCCCCTATGTTCTTCACCTACTGCCTCTGTAACTAATACTCCCTTTCACCTTTATTTTCTCCTCAAGAGGACAACTAATGGTCCCCACTTGCACACATTGCAAGTCCCAAAGTCCAATCTCACTAGGACTATCTTTTTCAGTTTGTTGCCCATAGACAGTCATCTTCCAACCAGTATCATGGTGGATCTTCCGCTGCAAAATCTGATCCCCAAAACACATTATGATCTTCTCTTTACCCTTATCCACTAAAGGTTTCATTTCATATTTTTTGTTACCCATATGCACCATGTAGGTGTTCAAATACCCATCATACATGGTTCTTCTTGCCCATTTCCATGGTCTCCCTAAAATTATGTGTCCACAACTCATCTCTATCACATTAAAAAAAACATTATCCTAATATGCACCAATTGAAAAGTCAACATAAACTTGTTCCTTAACCAATAGATTTTGGTTTGCACTAACCCAAGTTGCATAGTATGGTCTAGGATGAGGAAATTTCTTCAATTTCAACTTATTAACAACTTCATAAGAAACCAAATTTCTATGTGCACCAGAATCTACTATTAACTTGCATACCTTACCCCTTGTCAAACATTTGGTTCTAAAAATGCTTACTTGTGGTGCTGGTTGAATTGGTTCTCCTCTTCCCATCAGAAGAAACTCTCCTTCCTCTGGATAAAGTGGTGTAGAATCATCCTTCTCTTCTTGTTGTTGTTTGATATTTGTTCTCCTATCCCTGGTTTGTTCTTGATCATTCCACTTAGGACATCTGAATGATTGGTTCCCTACTTCATTACAATGAAAACACTTACCTGTGAAAGTACCACTTCCTCTTCCTCCTCCAAATCTACCACCTTTATTATTATATCCACTTCTCTGATCTAATGTGGTTCTCTTTCCTTTATTCTTGTCATTTTTGATCTGAGAATTTTCATTTTTTCTATCACCTCTTCCTTTCATGGCTCCTCCTCCCCTATTGTTTTGTATCTCAATATTCCTCTTCAACTTCTCCTCTTCTCTTCTTGCAAGCTTAAAGCATTCTCCTAGGGTCCTTGGCACATACAACCCTATCTCATCCTGTATGCTATACTTTAGGCCATTGATGTATCTGGCCACCTTCTCATCTTCGTCATCCACCCCTTCCCTAATTCTTAGGGTGTGAAACTGCTCAGTGTATTACACAATGTCCATGTCTCTTTGCTTCAAATTGTTCCTCCTCATCTTTATCTGGATTGCCAAATTTGATGGCAAGAATTTACTCTTCACCATAGTCTTCATTCTGTCCCAATTCGAGATTGTGTTTAACCCCCTTTCCATCCTCTCATTCTGAATATTGGTCCACCATGTAAGGGTTGTTCCCCTTAACCTTGCTTTAGCCAAATTCACCTTTGTGTCTTTCTCTACATCCTCAAGACCAAATTAATTCTCAAGTGCTTCTACGCATCCAAGCACTTCTTCAGTATCCATTCTTCCTTGGTAGATTGGAAATTCAACATGCCCCTTTCCACCATTTCCTTGTACTTCTTTGATTAACCTCATGAATCTCCTCTCCTCAGGATCATTTTATTCCCTATGACCCCTATTGTCTTTTCCTCCATTGAACTCTCCTAAATTCCTCATTGTTCTCTTCATGAACCTCTTCTCCCCTAGGTTCTCTCCTTTCTTTCTCCAGTGCTTCTATCCTCTCTAAGAACTGAAGTCTCTCCCTTCTCATTTTTCTTTCCTCTCTTTCCCTTGCGGCTTCCAATTCCCTCTTTTCTCTTTCCTTTTCTTCTAGTGTTCTCTTTATTTATTCTATCTCCCTCACCATTTGGTTTTTTGGTGCCATGAATCTTGACTTCTTCCCTCAAAATCCCACAAGACCTACTAGTGGGATCTTATACCACTTGATGTATAGGGTTGGGTGGGATGATGAAACAAGGTTGCTAGTGGAAGTGTACCCTTAGAATTCAAACACCTAAATATCAAAGGATGACCCAAACAACTCTCCCAATGAATGGCTAAGATGTTTTTAGGAAATTTACAACAAAGACTGATCAATGAAATGGTCTACAACCCCAGCCAACACTCGCACCTTTAAAACACTCCTATAAATCCTAAGCTCTATTACCATATAAGTGAAGCAATAGTACATGTCGAGCAACAGTATATGTCGAGCCCTTCGACGACCGAGCTCCCTTCAACGACCAAGCCCCTCGGCCAACACTATGACCGAGCAACACTTCACCACTAAGATACATGGATTTCTAAATCTCCCACTTCCCAACACTCCTGACACTAACCACTGATGGATTCACCATGTCATTTTCATTCTAAGATAACCGAAATCATCAGACATACCCCTCCTTAAGGTAGTTTTTGGCTGCTGCTCCAATCCAAGAAATTCCTACACAACCTTCAAATTTTGGTGATCACCTCCTCAAACTTACTTTTCTGCAAAAAATCATGTTAAAACCATAATGTACATGTTAATTCAAGACCATTTCAAGAGAAACAGATTGGAAACATCCATGGAATGGTCACATTCATTCACAAAATTAAAATTTATAAGGAAAAACAGTGCTTCAAAACTACAGTTAGTATAAAGGATGTAAATCTGAGACTATTGGATCCTTAAAGAATTTAATCTGATTGTAAATGATGTTCTTTGTATCCTTAAAACATTAGTAATCCAATGGAACTTCTAAGAAACTAAATTCATACAATGAAAAGCAAAGAAATTATTAAAATTCTAAGTTTACTGCACTTTTGATAACAGTTCGTACAATGGCGTCTTTCCCTTTGTATAATCATTGAACCACATCTTATAAACTCCCTAAAAAATGAGCCCAACCGATTTAGATCGGTTACATGGCTTAGTTAAGCTGTTAAACTCCCTAAAACCTTTTTCCCACCAATTTCCTATCTAGTCGTTACATTTCAAACTTTTGAATTTTTCAAATTAGGGAAAGGGCTTAATTACTTAGTAATTTGAAAACCATTGACACTTATGGATTCCAAATACCTTACAAAACACTCCTAGACTCTCCTAGCATATTTAGACATCACATTGTCATCATTTTCAAGTTTTTAGTCCTAAGGTCCTTATCAGGACCTTCAGGACATTACATTCATTTATTACATTTATTACCCTTATACATATGGGCTTCAATACATTGAGATTGATTTCATCCCAAGACTTCATCTCTCCTCCATGCCTCCATGGTGTCTTCATCCTTTTCTCTATCTTCTTATGAGGTGCTCCTGCACCGCTTTTTGACTTTTCTATTCCTCAAAACCCGCACTTCTGGTTTTTGCACCTTTTTATGACCTGTCATTGAAAAACACAGAGAGTTAAAATCATTTTACAATCAGAATTTCTCAATTATTTTCAAATTTATCCTATGCGCTACAAGATTAATTATATGCGCTATAAGAAAATTGATACGCGCTATAAGAAACCTTCTACACACTATTATGGTTAACAACACGCACTACAAGTAAGACGCGTTATTTTAATTTTAAAAAGCATTATTTAAATTTTAAAAAGTGTTATCAAAGTATTTAAACCTTGTTAATCCACATTATACGCGTTAAAAGGAATGCTTAAATGTGTTAAAACAACATACTAAACGTGTTGAGAGAAAAATAGATAGGAGAGAGAAGTTTCTTTGAATGTGTTTGACACATTGTGTAAATGCCTCACCCTTTAGCCAGTACATGCCATTTAAATATGTAAAGGTGTCACACTTTAACTTGCATGCATTATTTGAATGGTCTGACGTGCTACTTCACCTGCAAAAGATTAAAATTTGCAACATAAAAGCATGATTAATGCAAATTTTTAGCAAATTTGATGAGATTGAGGCAAATGCTCAATGGTCGGCGCCATTTATGTATATGAGAAATACCTTGAGATTAGTTTATCAATATAATCTATCTAAATGTGTAAATTTAGCAATTAAACACATTGAATTGATAATACAAACAAGGAGCATCTCATGGCTCTCTATCTAGGAATCTAAAGTAATGCTCTCAGCTTGAGCATTCAAGAGCGACAATCCTACAACGAGAAATTATGCTTTGTATGATGTAAATTCTACCCTATTCTAGCTCAATTGCGATATAAAACTCCATTAATGATCAAATCTAAGCTATGATGATGGGAAATGCGTATAATGATGATGCTCTTATGGATGCACAATGTTGAAAATGAATGTGGATCAATGCTCTAAAGGTGAATGGGTGAATTGTACTACAAATGCCTTCTATTTATAGAGATTTCCAAGAGGAGGAGGTGAGTTAATTTATCTTTATCATGGTTGAGTCGAGTTGATGGTTTCAAATGGTGAGACAAAGGTAAAGATTTGGTTTCAAATGTTGGAGCAAAGAGACAAGATGGAGGGTCAAGATGCTTCTCATGATGTGTGGCGTGGAGTTAATGCATCTTTGATCCATGTGAGTTGAATTCTTCCTTCTCATTGGTTTATTGAATTTTGTCCCCATGTGGTGGGTGAGAATAATAAGAATTATTAATAGATTTAATTAATTTATCTTAGCCATGTCTACCCTTGAATGGGTTGAGTTTGATTTGATTTAAACTATACAATTAATTAATTAAAATCAATTGCACATTTGTTTGAACTTTTAATTTAATTAATCCTTGTGGCTTTGATATTCAATTAATTCACGATTTGTCCTTGGTTGTTAACTTTTCTCCGTGCTTGATTTTGCTTGACCAATTTTAGATGTCTACAGACCTCTACAAGCATGGCAATTTTATGCAAACAAAATTCATGTAAAGATTGTGTTTTAGAAGACCCTGGAAGCATATCTAAGATGCACAATTATCACAATTGTGCATAATGATGGCCAAAATCCCATATTTTTCAGTGTCAACTTGTTGTGATTTGTAGTGCCTTTTCAAAATTTAATTCCCATGAAATGAGCAATTGATGTCAACTAGCCGTGTAAATTCTCCTATTTAAATTTCGACCGCCGATCTCCCTTTGATGTCAAATTAGATATTAGAGCCAAAATAATTTGACATCAACATGTCATTCCTTTCATTCTAGCATGGCATAATGTGTTGTCTATCTATTTGTTTAACCATTATGAATAAATGACAACTCATTACTAAGTGGGTCAAACAAGCACCTTTACCTTATGCTAGCCCCGCAGACACGTGCTGGCATATCGCTACTTTGCAACCCTATTCTTCGCATGCTTCTTCTTCTCGTGCTACTGTGAGATTCATTACGTTCGACACGTGTAACTTTAACTTTCTTTCTCTTTATCCTCGCCAAGACGCACCTTCAAGAGAATTGTACTCTTCTTTCTTTCCTTAAACTGGATGCATGTTATTTATCACCAAAGCCCAGGGACCTTTGACATGTGTCATCAACCCCTTCTGCTTTAAAAGACATGTGTCATAATCATTGGACCCACGTAAATGTGGCCTCAGCTTCATAATATGCGACTTGCATACTTCATTATGCCTCGCATCCTTTTCATTTTCTTTCACTGGCCCACAATGGACCTAACATGCACTATTGCGCTTGACAATTTAAGGGCATCAATATGCAAATACACAAATGTTATGACTTAAAAGGAGTCGTTTCTAGGACCATAAAGATGATTAAACACAATTGTAAAAATATTAGATGGGTGACTTAGGAAAAAGTTAACCAGGGTTATACTAGCGGGTTAAAAAGGTAACAATTTTATGAGGAAACATGCCAAGGTAACTTTAAAACCAAGAAACCAACTCAATAGGTCAATCATGAAACATAAAAGGATAAACCTTAAGGCATAAAAAATATATTTTTAAAAAATTCAAACCCTGGCGTGAAATACAAAGGACTAAAACCAGGTTAAAATATTCTTAGATTTCATAGTCCCAACAAGCTCCCACTTCATATAATGCATAAATTTAAATATTATGATTAAGATTTTAAATACCTATCATTCTAATAACCCCCCTCAAATAAAGCATTATAGCATCAATAAAGGTATATACAATGTTTTGCAGAGGTGCCTTCGGTTTTATAAAGTGACACTTTAAGTCAACCAAATTTTAAAGGAAAAGATGTTATATAGTTCTAATTAGCAAAGAAGACGAAGAAGAAGACAATTTTAATGTCTAAGAGGCTAAACATAGAAAATGAAACTATGTTTAGTGTGCACCTTTCAAATCAAATGAGAACGTATAGCGAAAGGGTCAATGCAGGACTTAAAATGTCTAACTTTTACTAAAAATAACAATGTCTATCTTTGATAAATGATTTAGAATATCTATGCTAAAAAATGAAAGTTGATTAAAGGGCTTCAAATGTAGCACTTATAATCAAAATTTACAACTTTTATTATATTTAATATCAAGTTTTTAAGGGACCATTTAAAAATTTTCAATGGTGGGAAACTTAGGTAAATTTTGTTAAAAAAATATGATTTAGAAGAAAATCAATAATGTGGGTTCGTAAAATTCATCGTATTTGTCAGTTAATGAAGATGATTAAATCATCGCCCATTCTGAATTGCATTTGAAAATATTTTAAATAAAAGGTCAAATTGTAGGGAAAAAAATATTATATTTTTATTTTTCAGTGTCATGTCAATTAAGTTTGACTTAGCTATCAAAAAATAAATAAAAAAATTAACAAAAAGTATACATCAAATCATATATTAAATACTTCTCATTATCACATTATTAATTATTTCTTTAATATTACTTGTAAACGAAATATTCTACTTATTAAATTAAAACATAATTAGACTAATTATTCCTTTGATTAAAATGAAAATCAAAATAATGGATGACTAATTATAAAAACAATACTGTCATCTATTTTTTCAATGCTCGAATAATTCTTTAATAATTTTTTAACAATATGTCATCCGTGAATCAAATTAACTACCTTTTATTTAACTAAAAAAACAAAAACAAATAAAGCTGAAAAATTACATGAAATAATATGCCTCTATTTTTTCATGAATAACATCTTGACATGATTTAAGTTTTTGTATACTATCAAAAAATAAAAATATATATGGAAGGAAAGAAATAGTCAAGTGTTTAGAGGGGAGGAAAATGAGGCTGAAGAAACGGTGAGAAGGGTTGTGAATCTGCTAAAGGAAAATATTGAAACCTGCCATTGGATTACTCCCCTATTCCCCCTGTTGGTAAACAAATTGTTCTTTTTCACTTTAACTCTAAAATGCCCAAATATTAAAGAAACAATCGAATACAACAGTTGGGAAATGTAACTGAATAACTAATTTCCATATGAATTTGAAGGTACAACTCCCTTAAGTGATTAATATTCAATCAATTTTGTTCTTTCCTCTTGCCCGTAGGGATTCGTTTTGAGTGCAATAGTCTTTCTAGCCCCAAATTATCTATTTCCAACTTCCACTAACCGCTGATACTTTTAAAATTGTCATCTGTGGAAAATGCACTCATCAGGTGGTTATCCACCAAGGAGAAGATCAGAACCAATTTTCTGCCAATGTGACCAAATTAAGTATAAAATCTAAAGATTTCAAAACACACAAAATCAATGTTAGAAACCTCTGAATCATGACCTTTATCAGATTTGGGAGCTTAACCTACCCAATAAGACATGATCTCAGATAAACCCCCCCCGGCTTACAAAGGAGAAGTCAATTTGGGAAAATCTTATAAAGGTCTCTTAGCCTAAAGGAAAAACTAGACTTAGACGAGCAAGACTTACACAATGATTTTAAGACCATCACTATGCACAAAACATCCATTTTTCTCTAAACATATGCAGAACAGAAATGGGGCAACAACTGGCTCTGTCTAGGGACTTGGGCATTCACATGTCCAAGCAAGGAACTCAAGTCTTTGGTTTCGCAAAGTTGATTAAAAAGGCGGCTCACAACAAAACTAAGGCAAAACACGGAAAGGAAACCTAACTAAGGAAACAAAAATAGGAACTAAACGTAACTATTGCACAATACATGGGTTACCTATTTTAGATTCAGATCTGGTACAGCTTCAAGTCCTGACCATTGTATGGCAGGGGTAGTGCCTCACCATTTGGATAAGTCAGCTTAAAAGAATTCTTCTCAAATGCATGATGAATCTTGAAGGGCCCTTTCCAAAGTGTCTCAAATTTTCCATGCATACCTTTAGGTGCCTTGCGTTTGTCCCATAGCAGCACCATATCTCCTTCCATAATTTTTTGAGGTCTGCTTTTTTTATCAAACAAATTATTCACACGCATTTGATGTTGTGTGATGTGATCTACCATTTTCTCCCTTTCCTCTTCAATCTTGTTTAAGTATAGGATTCTCTTTTCTAAGCCATTTTCATATATACCATCTTCTACTGTTGTGCTCAATTTGCAAGTCGCCAACTACAACAGCAATGGAAGACTGGCTTCAATTCCATAGACAAGTTAAAAGGGGGAAACACCAATAGCTCTTTTGGGGGTCACCCTATCTGCCCAGAGTGCTTCATGGATTTTCTTATGCCAGGTTCTCTGATTATCTACTACGAGCTTCTTCATAATGTTTACCAAGTTCTTGTTGTTGGATTCAGCCTGACCATTTCATTTTGGGAAATAGTCGGATGAGTGACTGATCATAATTCCATACTTAAAATTAAATTCAGTAATTTCCCAAGAAGAAAAATATGTGGCATTATCCATTACTAACATGATAGGTACACCAAACCTTACCAAAATGTTTTCTTTAATAAACTCATATACTACTCACAACTTCACATCTCGTACTCTACACATCAAAAAACTGTACGTTGTTGTGCCCAGTCATGAAACATGGTAGTTACTCCCTCAATCATAACCCTTTTGTTGTCTTCATTTCTATGACAGGTGGAAACATCTTGCAAGGGCGTAGGTTAACCACAAACTATCTCTTTCAAGCTACGAGGGATGTGTCTAGCATCCTATTTGATCATTGGTAGTTCAATGCAAGGATAGGAAAGGGTAATAGTTATCACTAACCACTATAAGTTTGCGCGTTAACATCCATTGCGACCATTGACAGTTTATTGCAACAATACGAATTGACTAGTCAATATACTTTTATGGTTGTGCCCTTGTGCTTTAGCATCTTCTATAGCACTTCACTTTAAATTGTGACTTCGTGAATTAACTCTACTATAGAACTTTGCCCCTTTGCGCTTAGCTCCTTTTATTCTTTATGGAACTTAGGATGAGGATATATGGGGGCAAAAGTCGAACCTCACAAGGCTTATGATATAACCATGGACCTAACATGCACTATTGCGCTTGAAAACTTAAGGGCATCTTTATGCAAATGCACAAATGTTATGTCTTAGAAGGAGTTGTTTCTAGGACCATAAAGATGATTTAAACACAAGGGTAAAAATATTAGATGGGTAAAAATATTAGATTGGTGACTTAGGAAAAAGTTAATCATGACTTTGAAGCATTATACTAGCGGGTTAAAAAGGTAACAATTTTATGAGGAAACATGCCAAGGTAACTTTAAAACCAAGGAACGAATTCAATAGGTCAATCATGAAACATAAAAGGATAAACCTTAGGGCATAATTTTTTTTTCTTAAAAAAATTCAAACCTTGGTGTGAAATACAAAGGACTAAAACCAAGTTAAAATATTCTTAGATTTCATAGTCCCAACAAGCTCCCACTTCATATAATGCATAAATTTAAATATTATGATTAAGATTTTAAACACCTATCATTATAATAACCCCCTCAAATAAAGCATTATAACATCAATAAAGGTATATACCATTTTTTGTAGAGGTGCCTTCGGTTTTATAAAATGACGCTTTCAGTAAATCAAATTTTAAAGGAAAAGATGTTATATAGTTCTAATTAGCGAAGAAGAAGAAGACTTAGTTCTAATTTTAAGGAGGCCTTAAAATGTCTAACTTTTACTAAAAATAACAAAGTCTATCTTTGATGAATGATTTAAAATATCTATGCTAAAAAATGAAAGTTGATTAAAGGGCTTCAAATGTAGCACTTATAATCAAAGTTTACAACTTTTATTATATTTAATATCAAGTTTTGAAGGGACCATTTAAAAATTTTCAATGGTGGGAAACTTAGGTAAATTTGTTAAAAAAATATGATTTAGAAGGAAATCAATTATGTGGGTTCGTAAAATTCATCGTATTTGTTAGTTAATGAAGATGATTAAATCATCCCTATTCTAAATTGCATTTGAAAAGATTTTAAATAAAAGGTCAAATTGTAGGAAAAAAATACTATATTTTTATTTTTCCGTGTCATATCAATTAAGTTTGACTTAGCTATCAAAAAATAAATAAAAAATTCACAAAAAGTATACATCAAATCATATATTAAATACTTCTCATTATCACATTATTAATTATTTCTATAATATTACTTGTAAAAGAAATATTCTACTTATTAAATTAAAACATAATTAGGCTAATTATTCTTTTGATTAAAATGAAAATCAAAATAATGGATGACTAATTATAAAAATAATACTGCCATCTATTTTTTCAATACGAATAATTCTTTAATTTTGTTTTTACAATATTTCATTCATGAATCAAATTAACTAAATTTTATTTAACTAAAAAAAAAAAAAAGCTAAAAAATAGATCAAATAATATGCCTCTATTTTTTCATTAATCACATCAACATGACTTCAATTTTTGTAAACTATCAAAAAAATAAAAAATATATTAGTTAAAAACATACATGAAACCTTATATCTATATTTGTACTCGTAAGACAAGCCAATTAAACATTAATTATCTATATGTTATACTTATCCTCGTTGTCAATTGATATCACTTATCAACATAATAATTTTAATCTATTTACTAAAAAAAAATGTAGTTAAAATATCTTGAAAACAAACTAAATAATTAAAAATATTATTTAATCTATTCATTCATCAAAATCATATTATTGTAGTTTATTTTATTCATTTTGTAATATTCTAAATTGCATTTTATTATATTTAAGTAATTTTTTCTTTGATCAATAAAAATAATTATACTTTGTGATGTAAATTTTATATTAAATATAAAAGATGAGCTAGAATATTTTTATAATGATAGCTTTATTATAACTTGAAAATTTAAAATAAAAAAGAAAAAAATAGAAATTGAAACTATATTTAAAAGGGGCATGATTAAAAAGTATTTTTAAGTAAATGCATTTGCTTCTCCTAAAAAAATTTGGTCTACTTTTTATCTCCAAATCTTTTAATTATAATCTTTATACTTTTTATCTCCAAATCTTTTAATTATAATCTTTATATACGCTTTGTCTAGTTTGCTAGCTACAAAAGCGACTCTAAGACTTAAGCAATTTATGATGTGTCTTATTTATTTTTTTCTTTCAATTCTCTTTGTTGGACTGTTATTGTACTTGTCGTAGGCAATATACTATTGCATTCGGTTGTGCACCATTCGTGAATTAGTTTTGCCCCAATGAACCAATCCTAAGTTACTATTTGTTGCTATTAAAATATTTCTAATGTTTAAATATTTATTTATGAATTAAATAAATAATATAAATTACTTATTAGCTTTATGATTGGTTTTATTGATTTGGTCTTATAGGACCCCTTTTTTCGGAGCTTCACCAAATTTGTTATTCGGAAAGTTTTTAACATAGTTTGTAATATATAATTCATCTATCATTTAATTTTTAATCTATAATAAATTTTATTTTCGTAAATAACTATTAATTAAAATAAAATTAATATTAATAATAAAATTATATATA
>MU223387.1:42695-74885 GCA_018584345.1 Thuja plicata
TATATATATATATATATATACAAATATATGAAAAAATTAATTGAAAAGACTATTAATATTATTATTGCAATTTATTTTTATTTTCAATAGATATATAATTATAATTATATAATAAGTGTTAGTCATTACATATATTGCAGGCCACTACGTGACACTTGTTCTTTCATGTAATTCAACTTTGTTAATTTATAAAAAAATATATGTCTATTATTTTTTATACAACTATTTCATTCTAAAAAATAAAATCATAAAAATATTTTATCTCTAAACAAATCTAAAAACATCTAATTAATAACTACTAAATAAATGCGGAGGAAGTTACATTTATTAATTGTCTTTAAATTGACACAACCAAGAGTATATGACAGATTGTAGAAGTGGTTTTATTTCCTAAAAAGCAAAAATAAATAGAAATTCCCCCTTTTTAATGGCGAGCGAGAGAGAGAGCGGAGCGGGTGACTAACGACCGACGTCAGAAGGCACTAATTTGAATCTAGCTTTGGGTGGGAAACCATCTGGCTCAGGACAGAGTGATCAGAGTACCTGCTAGGGCCAGGGTATCGACCAAGGTACCGAGGATGCGACATGCGAAGGGGTCCCACGGATTCGGCAGCCGGATCCAGGAGGAAAGAATGGGTCTGGACCTGAAAATAGAGAGATGGGTGCGGCTAGGGCCCGACTGGGGCGGTGGACTAATATTTTCTAAGTCAAACCCTCTGGTAAGTCTCCTTTCCCAAATATCAAGCTTGTTTCAAACAAAGATGAAGGGATCTATGTTTTAGAACTGCCCTCTGAGCTTATAGATCATAATATTATGAGCATGGTTGCTAGTCTGGTGGGTAAGTTCGTTGGATCCAGACCCAATATTGAAATAGTCAGAACCTTTGTTAAAAACAAATGGGATATTAAAGGTCAGGTTGTGGTTACGGCAATGGAAAAAGGATTCATGTCTTTTGAGTTTTCTTATCAAGAGGACCTGTCCAAAATCCTCTGTGCTGGGAATTGGTCAGCAGGCAGATCTACCCTTATTCTGCAAAAATGAACCTCTAATTTGGATCTCAACAAGGATTTTCTGACCCAAGCTCCTGTTTGGGTGTGACTTCCTGAGTTGCCTCTGGAGTATTTGCATGAGGATGTTTTTGAGGGTATTGCCAGATCCTTCGGGGAACTGCTATCTATTGACCCTGTTACAGCAGCAAAGAAGCGACTCACTTATGCGAGGATTTGCATTGGAGTTGATGTGGGCCAAGATATGCCTGAATCTATTGTTTTCCAATCCATATTGGGAAGAAGAGTGCAAATGATTGAATATGAGAGTGTCCCTTTTGCTTGTTTCCACTGTAAGAAAGCCGGACATAAAGCTAATAGGTTCCCAATGGCCATGGCAAAGGATACTGCTCGAAAGGAGTATATTAAACAAGGAAAGAGGTAGGATGACCAGCCCTTGAATAAGGACCTCTTACACACAAAAAAAATATGGATAGAGAAAATCCCTAGTGACAAGTTACAACAAAAGGAAATCCCACAAGGGATTCTATCTGGTGAGAGTCAGGTAAGACACATAGAACAACCGTCTTTTGAAAGGGAAATATCAACAGAGGGGGAATCAATAGCCCTCCCAGATATTGACACAGAGGGTGAAGTAGTTGTAGTTAGCCAAACTCAGCTGGGGGACAATAAGGGGTCGTATGACAAGGAGAGCATGGAGCCTTCTGTTGAGGGGGAGATAGCTGAGGCCAATTTTGACCTCTCTCTTGTCCTTGACACATAGGAAGAGGGCCAATTCGAGATAGGTAAGGAACCATACCTCTCCCAGCTCCCAAAGGAAAGTAGCAGTGATCTCCTTTCACCAAGGAAAATAAACCTGTTCTTGGAAATGGTTTCCTCCTCTACACTGGGTCAAATCTCAAGAATGGAAGCTCTCTTTGATAGTTACAAAGATGTATCAAAGGACAATGAGGGATCATTGATAACAGTGAAAAAGAAAAATAGCAGAGAACCATCCCCAGCATCACCCGCAACAACAAGAAGCAGGGCTAAAGCAGACACAGGAAGCAAGTCAAACACACCTGGTAGGAAGAGTATGTATCAAATCAGAAAGGAAGAAGCAAAAAGAAATATTGCGGATGGGTACCAGAGGACCATCCAAGAATATCTTAAGAAAGCATGAAGATCATATCTTGGAACATCCGTGGGCTAAATGGAGCCCATAAACAAGAAATCATTAGAAATATGATTAGAGACCATAGACCAGATATTTTTTTGATACAAGAACTAAAATGAAAAAGGATAAAGTTGCAGGCATCTCTTTTGGCAAAAGTATGAGGAGCACGACATCAGATTTGAATGGAGCCTTTGGAGGCCTTCTGATGCTTTGGAAGGATAACCTTAATGCCCAAGTCACATGGAATGAGGGAAATATCTTACTTATGCATTTCACTAACCCATCTTCTCAGGAGGGATGGATTGTCATGAACATTTATTTGCCAAACACTAAGCTCACTAGACTCACTTTCTGGGACAAGATTCGTACCCTTTTTTCCAAAATCACTGAACCAAAAACTATTATTATGGGGGATTTCAATACCCTCCTTCTGGAATTAGAGAAGTTTGGGGGCTTACCACCGGACCTGGACAGTAGACAACACTTGGCAAGTCTGATTAATGACCTGACTCTTGTTGATGTGGAATTAGGGGGGGGCACTTTCACCTGGTCAAATAGGCATATGGGTAAAGAGTGCATTCAGGTCTGCCTGGACATAGCCCTCATTTCTATGGACTAGATGCAACAGTATCATTGTTACCTTTCCTCTTTGGCAAGGTTTAGTTCGGACCACTCACCGATTCCTCTTAATATGGCAATTCTTAAAAGGAAAAAGGCCTTCCCCTTCAGATTTGAGAAGATGTGGACCACCCACCCCAACCTCCTACCTAAGATCAAGGACTGGTGGAGCATAGACATGGATGGGACTACGCAATACAAAGTGGCTAAGAAGCTTAAAAACATCAAAATGGAGATCAGAAAATGGAGCAAAAAAGAATTTGGTAATATATTCCAAAATAAAGACAGGATTAAGTTTGAGTTGGCTATGATCCAAGAAGAGATCCAAAATCATGGGTATGATGATGACATAATCAGGGCTGAAAAAGACATTTTTACGGATCTGCATAACATGGTGATTAAGGAGGAGATGTACTGGAGGAAAAGGTCTAGATCAGTATGGTTGAAAGAGGGGGATAAAAACTCCCAGTTTTTCCACCTATCTACCATGAAACATAGGACGGCTAATAGAATCAAGGCAATTAAATAAGGGGATAAGACTTTGGAGGAAGACAAGGAGATTGCAGATGAGGCCATTAGGTACTTTACTCAAATCCTCTCTAAAGAGCTTAAACTCAGCATGAATGATCAGGAGGCTATTCTTCAATCTCTCCCTAAGGTGATCTCAGAAAGCCAGAATAAGAGCATGTTGGCGATCCCAGATCAGGCTAAAATTCATAGAGCGGTCTTTTCTTTACTAGCGGAGAAAGCCCCAGGCCCAGACGGGTTCCCTTCTTTCTTTTGCCAGAATTATTGGGAAATTATTAAAGAAGACATTGTCAAAGCGGTCCAGGATTTTTTGGTGCCAAAATCCTTCTCAAGGAGATCAACGCCACTTTCCTTGTCCTCATCCCAAAAATCCCAGGTGTGGATTCTTTTGATTGTTTCAGGCCTATTAGTCTGTATAACTCTTTCTATAAGATTATCTTGAAATTCTTAACTCTCAGACTTCTTAAGACCCTCTCAGCTCTTATAGCTCCCCAACAATCGGGTTTTGTCCCCGGAAGGCAAATTTTGGACTCTATAATGGCGGCGCACGAGGCGATTCACTCTTTGGAAGAAGGCAAGAGGGGAGGTTTCCTGCTCAAACTAGATCTCTCCAAGGCTTATGATAGGGTTGACTGGACCTTCTTGAGAAACATTATGGGGGCTTTTGGTTTCAATGGCAAGGTCTTAAAGGTCATTTCCTGTAACACCCCAAAATTGGCACCTAATAATCGAATCAATTTTGGTGCTTTTTTTATCTTCAAATTCCTATTGTACTAGGCAAATTCTTCTCCTAATTGACTTTAATTGACTGAGTTTCAAATGCAGAAAACCCAAATATGTATAAATCTGACATTACACTTAATTCCTATATTCTCAGTGATTATTAGCTAAAAACCCCTATGATTAATTGATTTAAATCCTAAAGTCTTAAGTGCTTTTAATTAAATCAATTCCACCCCCTTTAGCTAATATACATAAAAGGAATTGAAAGGTTATTTAAATTATTGGGTGAATTATCCTCAAAAAGGAATTCCATAATTCCATGTGAAAGGACACTTATGTGGCAATAATTCCTCCTTTTATTTAAATAATCTTTTCTTATTTGTCTCAAATGGAGAATGAAGAGACGACTGTTTCTTTTCAAGAAACTCTTCACTCTCTTTCCATGGTTTTCTATAAATTGGATTTCTTTTCTTCATTAGAAAAGAGAATTTTGGAGAGCATCAATATTATAGTCAATTTGCATTTCAATTCTTTCATGTTTCAAGCTTTATTTGCATAATTGGGCTAGTTTTAATTGGAAATTGAAGATGTTTTAGCTCACATTTATCATTTATCTAACATCTCAATTCGGTGCTTTCAAGCTTCTTAATTCATTTCAAGTTCAATTCTAGCTTAGAAGCAATTCCTTTCATAGATAACAAGAATTTCATTTCTAGATTAAAAGTATTTTCTTTCTTAGATTTATTGCATTTTACTTCCATAGAGTAGTTGCAATTCATTCTTAGAGTCGCATAATTTTCTTTCATAGCTTAAATTGTTTCTCAATTCATAGATTAAGAGCATTTTCTCATAGACTAGTTGCAGATTTCATAAGATTAATGGCAATTCTTCTTTTCTTGCATTCTTAAATCCTCCATGTTAGCAATGGTCAGGTTGTTGGCTCTTGTTCTGAGGGTAAAACTCAACATCCACAACTAATTAGGAGGCAACAGGTGTTTGTCTTTGTGAATTAAGCGATTGTGTAAAGACTATGTTGTGTTTGTGTTGAATTCAAAGGTCTACATTCAGCATTGAACATTTTGGCGCCCACCGTGGGGTAGAAGAAACAATTTCTGGCCACATTTTCAAATCTATTGACTGTGATTTTTAGGCTCTGCCATACGTCTGTACTACACTGGTATAGATTATCGCGTGAAGTTTTACTTCGAGCCGTGTGAAGTTTTGCGTCGAGCCGCATGAAGATTTGCTCCTATAGCACTTTCTCATGTGAAGAAACAATTTTATCGCGCGCCTCGAAGCAATTGCTTGCATGCGTCGAAGTACTTTCTCGCACGAACTTTTACAGACAGGCACTTAGAATTTAGAATTTTTAATCTGTTATTTCTCTGTTCTGACCTCTTTTTTCTACTCTGATTTTTTTGTTTCTGGTTTTCTGCTGCAGCATAACAATGGTTTGCAGGTTCACTTGTCAAAGATTAAAACATTCTAACAGTTTACTTGCAGGATGATAGTCAAAGACATTATTAAAACGTCATGTTTGTTTACTATTTTTCATTCACATAGTCTAAATAGGGCTTTGTTAAAATTTCGTAAGGATCCCGATAGTAAAGTAGGGTAATAGGCTCTTCATTACATGAAAGTGATGCCCATGGATGAATCTGAGACCCAGACGTTACTAGCATGACGGATACTTGGGGAAGCAAAGCAAGATAAGTGAATCTTTAGCACTTCTATTTGTTAGGGGATTATGCTCTTCTCTCTTTGAGAGAATCAGAAACCCAAAGACTTGTGGACTTGGTGGAGTGAAGCTATCTTGGTGATGAACATGCTTGATGTGTTTGGGTGAGGTGCAAAGGTAGAGAAGTATGCTCTTCTCTCATTGAGAGAATCAAAATATCAAACCCTTGAATCCTTAACCAAGTTGAGTCACCTTTAGAGGGCCTGCCGAAAGTTGAACCTCCAGGAACTACCCAAGTGAGTACACACCTTTGGCCGGTAATTCCACCTCACTCTAATAAATTCTGCTTTGTTGTAGTCAAAAGACTCCAAAGCCATGGTAACTTCTTTCTCATTGATTTCAACTATCATCATGAGAAAGCCTTGTTTGTCATACTGAGCGGCGCCGCTCCCAGCCTTGCTTGCAAGGGTGTGTGACTTACAAGTGTTGGCGTGGCTGTGAGGCCCCAGCTCTGTATCAGAGGCACTAGAGGTTATTGTGAATGGAAGCCTATTAAACATTCTCTTAGTTAGATGCCTACCCGGTTCACCTCTAAAAGGAGGCATAATCTGTGCGCAGGGAGAGGGAAGAATCTCTCCCCTAGTTTCTCAACATAGGTATGCACCTAGATGTTTGAAGTGGTATATGATGCTGGCCCCTTTTTAAGGGTTACCTTCAAACATATATACTTAGTCCTTGGAAACACTGAAAACATGGGCGCTCTTTCGAGGGTGACACTACTGTGTGAGGTGAACACATACGCATAAGACAGCGGGGCACATATTTTGTCTTCTCAACCAATTTTCTTTGTAAGGATAATTGAGTGTTTGTTCTTGAGTCTTAAACTGTCTATTCTATCATTCAAACAAAGACTCCCATGTTTCTACCAAGTTGCTTTATCCTTGGTGGAATTTTTTTCGACTACTATTTGCGTCACTACTTGATTGAAAATTTGTGTTTTTAAACGAATGCTTGTCACCTTGAAACAGAGATTGCTGATTTATATCATCTTAAAACTGTCCCAAGCCTAGATATCTTGTTAGAGAAAAGTTCTCACTATGTCTCGAAACCAGGTTCATACCTTGAAAACTAAGTTTGTTTATCTTCCTTATCTATCTCTTGTCTGGATTTGATTGCTTGTTCCTTCATTGTCTATAGACTAAAACTAGTTGTTTAGAGTTGCAAACTGACTGATTCATACTCAAACTTGTCTTGTCTCTTTGTCTCTGTCCTATTTTCTTATGTTTTGTACCTTGCGACACGATAGTCATATCTCAGCTTTTCTAGCCATACCTCTAATGATTCGTGCCAGGTGCATTTCATGCCTGGGCTGTTCTAGCCTATTACCTTGTCTTTTTCGATATCTTTAGAGACAGAGTTCTGAGTCAGATCTTAAGTTTCCTCTCATATCAGCTTCATCTATGCCTGTTATGACTAGGAGCGGTAATATCTTTCCTATACGCGGTTATGAAGTGGGTAGAAGTAAACCTCGCGATCAAGGCAAAGGTCATTTTGAACCTGTTATTCAAGTGGATAATCAAGAGGGATCATCATGTTCCTCTTCCCCGTTCAGTGCAGACCCAACTCCGAATCTGAAGCCAGTGCTTCAATTTTGTTCTAATTCATTTTTTCAAGATCAGCATAATCCATTTATCTCAAAGAAGCCATCTATTTGGTTCGATCCTATTAACGACCCTCACTGCCTTAGTGATCCTTTTTCACATTTCAATCCTTTTGATTCGCCGAAGAGCACATCGGTTATGAGTTCTCACTCTCATACTGAAGGAGTGCAAATGGAACAATCTCATGTTAAAACCATGTCGTCTCCTTTCGATTACACACAAGGTCATGACCAATCTCAACATGAACAAGGTCAAGAGAAACACCAGGGTCAAGATCAAACTCAAAGTATTTATGAAATTCTTGGCAATGACAATGACCCTATAACTCAAGCTGATATAGACATAGTGAAGTCTAATAAAGCTCTTATTAAAATGATGGAGATACTCCTTGCGGAAGACAAAGAAAAATATTTCCTAGATTTAGCAAATCAAGGAGTCAAATTACCTGCGAACTTCCAATTGGATACGCTTATTGCTAAAGAAGAGGAAACTGAAACCTCCAAGTTGCATAAGATAATTCATGACATGCAAGGACAACTTAGCCAACTTATGAAAGATAAGGACAAACCTACGCAACAGTTCACAATGGAAAGCATATGTCCTTTTCCGTTTGATAAGAGTATTGTTATGCAACCTTTTCCCAAAGGTGTAGAGCTCCCAAAATATGACAAGTACTTAGGTACCTCTGATCCCCAGGATCATTTAAGAGAATTTGGTGCCTTGTCAATGGAGTTTATACATGATCAAACGTATTTGATGCATCTTTTTCCATGAAGTTTGGGTGGGCCCGCTATGGAATGGTTCTCACGATTGCCCACTGGCATCAAAACTTTTGATGAGATTGCTAATATTTTTATGCAACACTATTCTCATAACATTCAACATCTTGTTAACATAAGGGATCTTTGCAACCTTAAACAGAAGCAAGGGGAACCATTCTTGACATTTCTCCAAAGATGGAGACAACTTTGCACAAAGTACCCTCGCAAAATATCTGAGTCTGAGAAACTCGATATATTCTTGGATAATCTCACCCCTGACTTCAGGTATCAAGTCCAACTTCAAGGTCCCCTTAACTTTGATAGTATGATAAAATAGGCTGTGAGAATAAAAGCCTTTGTGGTTAAAAAAGGTGAATTGACCTTGTATAAAGATAAAAAGCAAAATTCCTCATCGTCCAACAAAGACAAAGGTAAATTTCCCCAAAAAAATAGAGATGTTGTGAATGATGGGGTGGTTGATAACGTGAATTCAAATTCTTCGAAACTGGTCTTTAATCTCATCTTGGGTATGCAAGCGACCAAATCTATCGCAAAGGTTGTGACCAACACTCAACAACCTTCTAGATTTGCTGGCAACAAACCTTGGGCACCATGACCCAAGCGTGAATTTACCCCTCTAGGAGAACCAATTGACGTGGTTTTCAAAACTTTGGTGCAAAATCAAATTCTTGCTCCTTTGGAGAAACATTTATATGATCCGCAACCAAGACCTCATTGGTGGAATGAGAATGACTACTGTGATTACCATCAGAACAAAGGTCACAAGACTACTATTTTTTACCAGTTAAAACATAAAGTTGAAGACTTGATTGATAACCAGGTCATCGTTGTGGAAAATCATAACAAGAATTCAGATCACCAAGCATTCAGAGACCCTTTCCCTCATCATGAGAAAGGTGAATCCTCTAACGTTCAGAATAATAATGCCAAAGTTAATTACGCAAATACCACTTACGATAATGTGATCAACATGATTGAACCAATGGGAGTGGAATATTGCAATATGTTTACCAGCAAGGGAAGTGGGAATGTTTCTAGACCCAGAACCCCATTTGTCTTGAAAGGCCCTGGGTCTCAAATATCTGAATCTAAAACATCTTGAGATTGTGTGAACGTTGTTACTCGGTCTAGCGCTAGTATCTCTATCAAGGGTCCTAACCCTCCTGCTGCTACCTCCGCGCCAAAACAAACTACGGATAAGACTGTTGTTGGTTCTACCAACAAGACCATGAAGGTGGTCCCTATGCCTCCTGTTGCTGGTTATAGCATTCTTGACCATCTTCAAAGGACTAATGCTTAGATAACTATTTTTGAACTATTAAAAATCTTGCCTGCTCATAGGCAGATTCTGGACAAAGCTCTCACTGAAGCTAATGTCCCCAAAGATATCAACTTGGATCAGTTTCAATCCATGGTGGGTCATTTGACCTTGCCTCATTACTTATCCTTCTCTGAAGAAGATGATCACTCAATCAGCCACCTGCACAATGCTCCTCTGCACATAGAAGTCATGATAGGCAAGCAGCTAGTCTGTCGCGTGCTCATTGATAATGGTGCTGGTCTTAATATTTGCTTCGCTCATTTTCTTGCTCAGCTTGGTTATGGCAAGGATCGCATAGATTCCCACAAAAGAATTACCATAAAATCTTATGATGAAGAAGAGAGAACATCTAAAGGTCTAGTTGTGATACCCATTCGGGTTGGCCCAGTTGAAAGAGACATCATATGTCAGGTGCTAGACCTTCCTCTTTCATATAATATCTTGCTAGGAAGACCGTGGATCCACGAGATGCAAGCGGTTCCTTCTACATACCATCAATGTATGAAGTTTTATTTTCAAGGCGCAGAGGTGACAGTTCCCACTAGTATGGGTTCTTCTTGTAATGCTCTCACTCAATCAGTTAACAGTCTTGTTCCAACTAATAGAGAATACACAGAACTCTATGATGCCAAGCTCAAAGACATGGAATAGACACTGAAAATCATAGATATAGGCATGGGGGGATATCAAATGGAGCCTGTGTTGTCATTAGCGGATCTTCCCCTATCTCCTAGATCTTATGGGAGGCCTTCTGAAAACAACAAATCTTCCATTACTCCTGAGGTAGTTTATGAGGGTACATTTGTAAGGTCTAATACACCATTGGAAGATGAAGATGAGGACAGAGCTACCAAAGCTTGGCTTTGTAAAGGAAAGAATACAGCTGAACAAACTACCCCAGCTCGCGAATTAAATCCTAACAGTGAGGGTCTTAAGATTATGAAGCATTTTGGGTACAAAGGAAGTGGCCTGATAGGTGTGAATGGAAATGGGTTAGTAGAGCCTATTCAAGCTATAGGCCAAAAGAAAAAAGATACCACTGGGTTACGTTTCAAAAAGGTCCTGTTTCATCTAGGGATCAATAAATTTGTGCCAAAAGTAGAGCCTACACCAGAACCTAAGGGTACAACTGTAATTGACACTATACAAGATAGCTCGGATGAGGATCTCTTTCCTTACCCCATCCCTCTAGACCTGGCAGCATTCTTTGCTAAGCCAGATAAGTTTGTGCCACGTACCTGTACTGCTGAAACTGACAGTGATTCTAATCAGATCACTCAATTTGAGACACTCACTTATGAGCAATGAAAAGACTTACAAGATCCTAACTTCAAAGGAAAAGAGTACATACCACCATAATTTCAAGAACGGTGGACACAAGAACAAGCTAGTATTGCCAGAACTCAAAAAACTTCATGGTGCAAGCACCCAAGTTAGAGTTCAGATACAGGCTCTCATGAGTATGAATTTGATAGTTTGTCAGCAGGATCTTATGAAAGAGTTCTCGATGTAAGTGAGGGGTCTAGTGAAAATCCTAATGAGTCTGAGTCTATAGGTGTTGACATGTCCTCTACTTCAGTCATTAGGGATCAAAAGCATTCAAACACACCTTTGGATGAGATTGGTTTAGACCCCATCTTGCTAGTTAATACTTTTGATGATGACTATACTGTGGACGCACTTGAACCTGTCACATCTCTTTCCCTCCAACATCCAGAATTAATAGACTAGAATTCCCCTTCATTATCCAATGAAGTCCTTACATTCCATAATGATTACACTTTAGCCTGCTACCTTCATGCTATTGAGCCCGTAATTTCATCCACTAGTGAAGAAAGTGTCAACATGACCGAGGCTGACATCAAGTACCTTAGTCAAAAAATTAAAAGAAGAAAAAATAAGCGCTCTGATGGTGAAAACCATGCTGTGGCAGTATCAGAGCCAAAAAAAGTAAAAAGAAAAGATGTACCCAAAGGTGAAAACCTCTCTGAGGCACCTGAGGGTGAGGTACTTGATGCACTTTCGATTCACTTCCAAGAACACTCATCAGTGTTAATTGAACCAATTCAGCTGATAAATCTGGGAACAGAAGAGCATCCACATATCATTCACGTGGCCAAGTCATTATCTACAAAGGAACTTAAGGAATTTACAAATTTTTTCCAAGAGAAAAAGATAAATTTTGCATGGACATATTCTGACATGCCGGTTGTGGATCCTGATCTCATTATGCATCACTTATTAATAGCTCTAGGTGTAAAGCCTATCAAACAAAAACTTAGAAAGATGCATTCGTATGTGGCTTTATTGATCAAAGCAGAATTGGAAAAAATTCTGAAAGTTGGGTTCATTCGCGCAATTGATTATGCAGAGTGGATCTCTAATATAGTCCTAGTGACCAAACATGATAAATCTATTAGGGTCTGCACAGACTTTAGAGATTTAAATTTGGCATGTCCTAAAGATGATTTTCCATTTCCTAACATTGACATGATTGTGGATATGACAGCAGGATATGAGATGTATTCATTAATGGACGGCTTCTCTGGCTATAATCAGATCACGATTGCGCCAGAGGACCAAGAGAAAATAGCTTTTACTTGTGCATGGGGTAGATTTTGCTGGAACGTTATGCCCTTTGGTTTAAAAAATGCCAGGGCTACTTATCAAAGAGTTGTTACTACAATTTTCCATGATATGATGCATAGGACAATGGAGGACTATGTGGATGATACACTTGCCAAAATTATGGATAGAAAAACACATCTCACTGATCTAGGTCCTATACTAGATCGTATGGAGAAATTCAGACTGCGGTTAAACCCCAAGAAGTGTACATTTGGGGTTACTTCTGGAAAATTACTTGGTTACATTATCTCGACAAAAGGAATTGAGGTGGATCCAGAAAAGGTACAATGTATAATGGAAATGCCACCACCCCGTAATATCAGACAAATCAGGGGTCTCCAAGGTCAAATCCAATCTATCAGGTGGTTTATCTTGCAATTAGCTAACAAGTCACAACCTTTCACCAAAACTCTGCATAAAGGTGTGACTTATGACTAGAACAAAGAGTGTGAACAAGGGTTTCAACAGATTAAACAATATCTAGCTAATCCACCCATACTAATGCCTCCCATTCAGGGGAAGCCTTTGATCCTATATATCTCAGTGACGAAAACATCCTTGGGTGCTCTCTTAGCCCAAGAAGATCCAAATCATAAAGAGAGAGCCATTTACTACATCAACAGAACATTAGTGTCTTACAAAATGAATTATTTAGTAATTGAGAAGGCTTGTTTAGCAGTAGTATTTGCTTCCCAGAAGCTACAACACTACATGTTGGCTCACACTATGAGGTTAATTGCAAAGATCGATGCATTGAAATACTTACTCAGTAAAGCTACCCTCATGGGTAGACTAGCTAAATGGGTCATGCTCCTTAGTGAGTTTGATATTGTATATGTTGAGAGAAAAGCTATTAAAGGACAGGCAATTGCAGATCAATTGGCTGAAGCACCTCTTACAGATCATGAACCATTAAAGATGGAATTCCTAGATGAGTCCATTATGCTTCTCACACATCAAACATGGACAATGTTCTTTGATGGTTCATTCACCCAACAAGGGTCAGAAGCTGGAATTCTGTTTATCACACCTCAGCGGTATTCCTTATCGAAGGCATATAAAATGATGTTCCCTTGTACCAATAATACTGCCGAATATGAAGCTTTGATCAACGGACTCAAGATTTCTATTGAATGGTGAGTGGATGAACTTAAAGTCTTTGGAGATTCACAACTAGTTATCAATCAAGTCAACAATACTTATCAAACCAAAGATGAACAGTTGGTACCCTATAAATGGATGGTTGACAGCCTTAAGAATTACTTTGCACATGTCACTTTTTAGCAAGTTCCCTAGGTAGATAATAAGGTAGCTGATGCTATGGCTACTCTGGCCTCTATGTTGCAAATGCTAGAGAATGATTTCAGACACGAGTTCCTAGTGGAGACATTATGCTACCCTGCCTATGACTCTCCTGACTCCCAGATGGTCTATTCAGTAATTGGACATGATTCGTCTCACTACCACCACATATAATCTTATCTCCATAGCCAAACTATCCCTGACACATATACTAGAAATGAAAAATGCCATCTAATCTGCAGTGCTTCACGGTAATAGACGAGGTCTAGACGGTACCCTCCTTAGATGTCTAGAACCTGATGAGTCTAAACGCGCGTTAGAAGAGGTACATGAAGGCATTTGTGGTTCTCACTCAAATGGCCTGACACTAGCTCGTAAGCTTATTAGAGCTGGTTATTATTGGCCTGATATGGAGAAGGAAGCTACGCGGTTTGCCAAATCTTGTAAGCAATGTCAACTTTAATGGAAACAAGATTCATGCTCCAGCTAAGGAACTCATTCCTTTTATCACCTTTTGGCCATTCCAACAGTGGGCTTTCAACTTAGTAGGTCAGATATATCCATCTTCCTCAAGAGGACACAAGTACATCATCACTGCTATAGATTATTTTACTAAATGGGTTGAGGCAGTGCCTCTCAGTGTAGCTGATGGAAAATCTGTAGCTATGTTTATCTTAAACTACATTATTTGTAGATATGGTGTACCTTCCTCTATTATCACTGACAATGGAGGATAGTTCAAGAATAAAGATCTGACAAATGTATGTGCTAAGTTCAAGATCATTCAACATTGGTCTTCTATTTATTACCCCCAGGGTAATGGGCAAGCTGAAGCTTCTAACAAAATAATTCTCAAGATCCTGCACCGTACGGTACACAAGTCTGGATGGGATTGGCACCTCCAGATAAATCCAGCTTTATGGACCTATCACACCAGCATAAGAACACCAATAGGGGCCACGCCCTTTTCTTTAGTCTATGGCGCAGAGGTTGTACTACCTATTGAGGTGGAGATTCCTACATTGCGGGTCTCTTTGAAAGGCCTCATTACAGATGATGACATTAGAATATCTCAGCTTCAAGAGCTTGAGTTACTGGATGAACGTCGAAAGGTGGTGTTCAATCATCTCAAAGCATATCAAAAGAGGATATAAAAGAGCTATAATAAGAAAGTCAGACCAAGAGACTTCCAAATAGGTGATCTCGTCCTACGACAGAATCTTAAAAATCAGCAACAGCGGACTCAGAAAGGGAAGTTTGAGCCGAACTGGCTTGGTCCTTATATCATTACTGTAGTATTTGGGTCTGACGCTTATCATCTCTCCACTATAGAAGGTGAACCACTCAAAGAGCCCATCAACGCTCTTCACTTAAAGAAATTCTACAGTTGAGATATCTTCTACATGCTTATGTACATACTTTATTTCTGAAAAAATCCTAAAAATTGTAAAATGTCCTGAAAAAATGATCATCTTAGTGAAAACCTGGTAAATAGGCGCTTTGATGTATCTATTATCCTACTGAAAACCTGGTAAACAGGCACCTTGATAATATTAAAAAAAATGAAAAATAAAAAAAATAAAAAAAAATAAAAATAAAAAAGAACAAAAATTTTGAAAAATTGAAAAATACAAAAAAAAGAGAAAAAGAGAAAATGTGCCATTGATGAAAACCTGGTAAAAAGGCGTCATGGTAGCAAAAATAGAATTTCTGCCAAGATGGTGAAAACCTGGTAAACAGGCACCACTTGTTCTACAATTCTTTATCTGTCACAGCATATCTTGGCTCTCTTGCAGTTGCTTTTTTTTTTCTGCTTTAGGTTGCTTTCTTGCTTCAATTTGCTTTAGTTTGCTTTCCTGCTTTAGTGTGCATTTGATTTCAGTCATCTTCGAGATTTTTCTCGACCTCACATGGATTGAAACTGGTCATACTTGGGGGGCATGTTCCTAGTCTAGGGGGCATTGTCTTATCTTTTGGAGTTCTTCTCCTCTTGCATCAGTCACCAATGGTTCTCACTGCGTTTGCCTGCTGATGCCTAGATCTCGCTATCGATCTTTATGCTCGAGAATCTCTTGCGACACTCACCAGTGATTCTCACTGAGTCTTCCTACTGCCGCTACATTGATGAGATTTCTTGTATCATTTCGCTATCTGTTTGTTTGGCTTCAATCTATTCATCACTTGGGGGCATGGCTCCCCATTTCGATCGCTTTTCGGTTTACACTTGAGTCAGTAATCTTGTCGAAGGGAAACTCTCTACTGGCACAAAATGGTGTTTTTCAACACCTTAATCGAACTGGTGTTTTTCAACACCTTAATCAAACAGTGTTTTTCAACACTCTCTTTGGATACATTTGTGTTTTTTAACACACTTCGGATATCTCACGACGTAAGCATCTCTCGATAGCAATCAAACACATTGCACTCACAAGCACAATGGTGTTTCTCAACACCCCAAACATAGACACATTCGTAAGCCTCGAAACATGTTGAGATATGATTGACTCTTTCTTGGTATGCTGTCTATTCTTATGAATTTCATTGATATTTTCTTTGTCTACTGCTTGTTGGTGTGATTTTGATGATCTGACAACGTCAAATAAACAGGGTGTATGTGATAAGAGCTTCTGCATTAAGGCAAAAAGGCCTCACATCCCTCGATCTTGTTTATTTGTATGCTAAGGGGAGGTCATAATTATCTCCTTGACTATTATTGATGTGTTTGTTTACTTGTGAATTGTTACTATATCAAGCTAAAAAAAATGTTCGGGTCACCTTGGCTTTTGTGCCTTGGTGCTTATGTTCATTTCCTATATTTTATTCAATGAAAGTCATACTCATATTCTTATGGTTGCAGTGGCACCAATAAGGATTGTATTGACTCTGATGATCCAAAGCACCCGATGATGATAAATACGATGAGTCCAACAACCAAAGTCCTAGGATTGCATTTAGCTTAGGTTTGCATGTGCATTGTAGGCTTGCATTTTTGGCTTGCATCGTGGTAATTTGGTGCTCTCTTCATTATCTTCTCATTCTTCAAGGTTCTCATCTTCATCATGGTTCTTCTTGACTACATGAGTGTTCGGTCCTTGTTCTCGATCTTCGTGCGTGTCCTTTTGGTTAGCACCTATTGTATATTGCAAATATCCTGCATGAGATGATTAGTACCATTGCATTCATTTCCAAAAAGTGCATTTCCATACATTCATTTGCATACATATATCCGCAAAACATGTGCATCCATTATAAGCATAAATCAATTCATACATAGCATTTATCCATCTAACATCTATCATAACATTTTCATACATCAATAAAGCATGTACATAAACATTTGCATATTTCATTCATTTGCATACATTTCTAAACCATACATCTAAATCATATAGGATATCATCTCATAAAACATACACATTTAAAGCAACATATACACATGTACAATGATACCAAAAATCGAGCTCATATATATCGATCAGTCTGAATGTACAAGGGCGCTACTCGAGCATAATAGGTCAAAATGGTGGTATAATATACATCATAACCTAACCACCTGGAGGAGGTGGAGGTGGGGGCATGCCCTGCTACTAAGGAGGAGGACCTGGAGGTGGTCCCTGTGGAGGTGGTCCCGGTGGCACAATCCGCGCACCTGCATACTCAGAAAAAGGTAAAATCTGATCTACTGCCTCAAGCACTGCAAGAGTATACACAACATAATAATAAGCAGCCTGAGCAGCCTCATATCTAGTCTCCAGCTATGACCTGGCCAATGAATCTCGAAGTCCCTGAATCTCTTGGTCTCTCTCTGATATCTGGGTATCTATGATAACCACCTGCATATGGAGGTCATCGCACTCCCTCTATGTCTGTTGTACCCTCTCTCTCGCTCTATGGAGAGCCTCCTGTAACTGAGTGAACTGCCCGCCTATCGAAGGATCGGTCATAACTGTGTCAGTCATAACAGTATCATCACCCTGCTCTATAGCTCTATCCTGGCTGCCACTCAGCCCAACACCTGCATCTGATCCCATTAGTCTCACAAGGATAGCAGTCTGATGTGTACGTGGACGTACTACTCTATCTTGCTGCTGAAGTGGTGGCTACTATGGCTGCTAATCCTGAGGCTGTTGTGCCTGCTGTTATGGTGGTGGCTGCACCACCTGAGGAATCTTGCCCACTCGAGATGTGAACCTAAGAAATGGATGTGCTAACAGCTGATCTTTGTATGCAGGTGTCACACCTGGATTCATCATTGCTACCATGTAATCCCATTGGGCTGGTGGTACCCAGGCATCTATCATGCTACGCCCCCTATCAAGCTGCCTCTGCCAACCCTTCTTCATCTCATCGATGGATTGGGCATAAGTATAATACTTGAGAGAAACATCCTGAGGCCTCCCAAACTGGCGCAACACACGCGTAAGTAGAAAGTGCTTGATCACTATGATGGCATTCTCTATAAAAGGATGTGAATAGAACATGTACGACAGCTCATGATGAGCATCATCCCAGACCTTAGTAGCTGCCCATGGTTTCCATATCATTGTAGCCATATCATCAATTTGTGCACGCCACTGCTCAGTCTTACCCAGTGCAGGCTGGGTCATCGAACTGGCATATCTATAAATATATGGCTCTAATGGCTGCCGCGTATCATGAAAAATTGGCCTACACATAGGAAGGTGCTCCCAGGCCCAGATATGTAAAACAACTACTCCTGCTACCATAGTGCGGGCACCCCGATACACAATCTCATGCATCTCGTGATACATTTGGGTGAGCATACACTCACCCCATCCATAAGTAACTATAGGCACATCTAGCATCTTCTGGAGCATAACACCCCAGCTGCACTCCAAACCGTGCTGACCACGATTAGGTACCAGATGAAAGCTCAAAAATAGTGCAAGAACAACTGCCAAGGGGTAATCTTGGCCATAAGTATGAATCAGCTCCTCCCAGGAGATGGCCTAGCCCACCACCAACTGATCTTGAAAAATGGCTCTCAATGCCTTTGTACCATCTCTCAGCTATGTGCAATACTCCACACGAGCTCCATGAAATGGCACTCTCAAAATCCGGTATACATCCTCTGGAGTCACCGTCATCTCTCCCTGTGGTAGATGGAAAGTATTCATCTTTGAATGGAAACGCTCAACCAAGGCCCCAAGTAGTCTATGATTTACCTGAATATCGGGTACATCACGCAGATATGTCAATCCTAGCCCATCAATGTGGGCCCCGTTGGCATCTAATAATCTCTGCAATAACTCATCCATGATAGGATGATGGGACCTGAAACTGATGTCTGGGAGATTGACCTGCAAAACAAAAGGAAAAAATTGGATCAGTACCTTAACAATAATGATTTTCAAAGCAAAAGACAACAAATGCAGCTATGGAACTATTCTACACACAGTTCAACTAGTTGACTTTGCGATGCAAGAAAAGTAACAAATTTTGATTTTTTGCTAATTCCCATGTGAGAAAACTATTTTCTTGCATGAGGAAACTCTGGTCCCACACGAGCTTTCTGGCTTGCGCGAGGCAGGATGCGTTCTCGCTCAAGATTCTAGGAATCTCGCGCGGTGCACGTGCGCTCTTCACATGAGCACCGGGGAGGGGCCCGCGCGAGGAATCCCCAACCCGCACAAGGATTTTGTTTCCTCACACGAAGGGCGATTAGGCCCGGCATGAGGAAACTGTTTCCTCACGCGAGATTTGGCGACACATGATTTAAAAAGCATAAAATGCTCACTAACGCTACAAAATGATAAATTTTTTGCAGAAATACACGATCCAGTTATGAATACTCATAGGTGCGTCATACTCCACTAGTTAGTTGTGCCGTCAGGTGCACTCAAATCGATGCATATGAATGGGAATGCTCTCAATGTCAGCTAGAACTCTCACCATCGCTAAAGTCAAAGGTGAATAATGATTTGAAAATGACCCGTCCGGGCCTTATATAGCCTTTGACCTAATTTTTCAAAGTGCTCCATTTTTCACAAAAATTGCACTCTTGGCTAATTAGACCGTTCTGAATCCATTTTCGTGATCGAAATCAAAATCTGACACTCCTAAGTAGCTCAAAATCATGTTTTAAAAATTTCAGGACCAACGTGATCGGACGCTTATGTAGTCAATTTTCTGATGTTGTTTTCTTGTCAGGTTTATCTCTGGTCATCATTTTCTCAAATTTTGCAATCTTTTGATCAAAGTCAACTCTAGTCATTTCTGGTAAACTATGGTCAAACCTAATTAACAGGACCTCTTGATCACTCTAAATTGATTCTTCTCTCTCTTGATCTATCTTTCTTTGTGATTTCTTGCTCTCATCTTTTGATGTGTCATCTTTCAATTTCGCTCCTGAGGGGGCAAGATGATTGCATCATTGCATCTTTTTGCATTATTCTTGAATCAGTCTGAATCAAAAATCCCCATCGCTAGGGGCATCTCATCACTTGGGACATATTTAGTTTTTTGTACCTTATGGTCAAAATTGGATATTCTATGATCTTGAATCTTTTCATCATGTCATCTATCTTGCTAGGTATCTGAGCAATCTAACTCGGATCCTCAAGGATCACACTTCATTCTGGAGACAGTCCTAAATTGATTATCTTTTGAGACAGGTATTGGGGCAATCTAACCCTGACTCCTGAAGGTTGAGCCTCGTTCTAGGGACATTCTTGTGAAAGATATCAATCTGACTAGTGTCTGGGCAATCTAACCTAGACATTGGGGGACTAAGCTTCATTCTGGACATGATTCTTGAAATCTCATTGGGTATTAAGGCAATCTAACCCTAATTCCTAAAAGTTACGCTTCATTCTGAAGATGACTCTCAAAAAACTCTTTAGACTGTTATCTAGGCAATCTAACCTGGATCTCAGAGGGATTACCTTCGTATTGGGGCAATCTAACCCTGATTCTGGAGATAGTCCTAGATCTTCACCAGCTCTCAGTGGACATTGAGGCAACCTAACCTTGATTCTGATCTTCACTTTAGACTATTCTTTGAATCAATGCGCAGCTCACACATCAATTCAATGAGGGGCAAAATGTAACACCCCAAAATTGGCACCTAATAATCGAATCAATTTTGGTGCATTTTCTTATCTTCAAAGTCCTATTGTACTAGGCAAATTCTTCTCCTAATTGACTTTAATTGATTGAGTTTCAAATGCAGAAAACCCAAATTTGCATAAATCTGACATTACACTTAATTCCTAAATTCTCAATGATTATTAGCTAAAAACCCCTATGATTAATTGATTTAAATCCTAAAGTCTTAAGTGCTTTTAATTAAATCAATTCCACCCCCTTTAGCTAATATACATAAAAAGAATTGAAAGGTTATTTAAATTATTGGGTGAATTATCCTCAAAAAGGAATTGAAAGGACACTTATGTGGCAATAATTCCTCCTTTTATTTAAATAATCTTTGCTTATTTGTCTCAAATGGAGAATGAAGAGACGACTGTTTCTTTTCAAGAAACTCTTCACTCTCTTTCCATGGTTTTCTATAAATTGGACTTCTTTTCTTCATTAGAAAAGAGGATTTTGGAGAGCATCAATATTATAGTCAATTTGCATTTCAATTCTTTCATGTTTCAAGCTTTATTTGCATAATTAGGCTAGTTTTAATTGGAAATTGAAGATGTTTTAGCTTATATTTATCATTTATCTAACATCTCAATTCGGTGCTTTCAAGCTTCTTAATTCATTTCAAGTTCAATTCTAGCTTAGAAGCAATTCCTTTCATAGATTACAAGCATTTCATTTCTAGATTAAAAGTATTTTCTTTCTTAGATTTATTGCATTTTACTTCCATAGAGTTTGTTGCAATTCATTCTTAGAGTCGCATAATTTTCTTTCATAGCTTAAATTGTCTCTCAATTCATAGATTAAGAGCATTTTCTCATAGACTAGTTGCAGATTTCATAAGATTAATGGCAATTCTTCTTTTCTTGCATTCTTAAATCCTCCATGTTAGCAATGGTCAGGTTGTTGGCTCTCATTCTGAGGGTAAAACTCAACATCCACAACTAATTAGGAGGCAACAGGTTGCCTCAATCGAATTTGCAGAACAAAAAATTCATGTTTGTCTTTGTGAATTATGTGATTGTGTAAAGACTATGTTGTGTTTGTGTTGAATTCAGAGGTCTACATTCAGCATTGAACATTTCCCAGCTAATTTCTACCCTGTCTTTTGATATTTTGGTGAATGGGTCTCCCTCAGAATTCTTCAAATCCTCTCGAGGACTTCAGCAAGGGGACCCCCTCTCCCCTATCCTTTTCATCATCTTGGCTGATTGCTTAGGAAGGTTTATTCATGAACATAGAATTAGGGGGCATATTAGGGGGCTAAGACCCTCTTCAAGACCTTTCACTTTTACTCATCAATAATTTGTTGATGACACTATTCTAGGGGGGAATCTTCGGTGAAGGAGGCTAGAAATGTAAGGAATATTCTCAATTCCTACTCCAACGCTATGGGGTAGCTTATTAACTGGAACAAGAGCTCAGTTTTCTTCATCAACACTCTAGAGGACAAACAGAGGAGAATGATAGGCATTCTGGGCTGCGGCATTAGCTCCTTTCCAGATTCCTACCTAGGCCTTCCGTTTGGAAGCAAACCCCCAGAGGCTTTCTGGGGAGGCCTTATAGATAGATTCAACAAGAAATTGGCAGGGTGCAAGGGCATCACCTTGAGTCAGGCTGGGAAAATTACTCTGATTCAATCCACTCTTCAGATCCTCCCTACCTATGCTCTTAGCCTTTTCACTATCCCGACAAAGGTGGCAGACACTCTGGAAGCCATCCAGAGAAAGTTCCTATGGGTAGACAAAGATGGAAACAAGAAATACCCACAGGTGGCCTGGGATAAGGTATGTAATCCAAAAAAATATGGAGGCCTAGGGATCAAGCAGCTAAAGAAGTTTAATAGAGCTTTGCAAGCCAAACAGATTTGGAGAATCTTCAATTCAATAGGGGAATGGAGGGACATCATGAAGAGAAAATATGCAGTCGAATTAACCTTCAAACAATTCATTAGCAAAGACTCTGACTCGAAGGGCTCCCACATTTGGAATGGCATTCTAAGGACCAAAGGAATAGTGACCGCAAAAATGAGATGGAAAATGGGTAATGGCAAGAAGGTAAATTTCTGGCATGATGACTGGCTCAGATAGGGACCTCTATGGAATTTGGAGCCTTACAACAAATGGGCAGAACATTGCATGGACAGGTTTGGTAGCAGAGTCAATGACTATAGAATTAACAATAAATGGGTCAATCTCACTAAGGTGTCCCAGGATCTTAAACCCCTTATGGTCTATCTGGGGCACACTCCCCTTTCTCTCAATGAGGATGTCTTGGTTTGGGGGGAGACCAAGGATGGAAACTATTCAGTGGCCTCGGGATATGCTTCAATGGAGGGTGCTGCTACTATACCCGCTTGGGCGAAGGCCTGGTTCCCTGGTATCATCCCTAAAGTTAATATATTATTTTGGACTTTGATTCAAAATCACTTCTTGACAGTGGACAATCTTATTAAAAGGGGACATTACATTCCTAATGGATGTATCCTTTGCAAAACTCATAGTGAAAACGTGGACCACTTATTTCTCCACTGTTATTTTGCTAGGAAGATATGGCATCATTTCCTAGGTTTTTTCGAGACATCCTGGTGTCTCCCTAATACCACCCTTGATCTTTTTGAACAATGGCATCTGAGGGGGAGTGACCATCATCTCTGGGTTTGGGCTATGCCACACATCTGCTGGGGGCTGTGGAAGGAACAAAACAATAGGATCTTTAGGGAACAGATCACCCCGATAAAGGTTGTAACCCAGAAAATTGGTAAGGCACTTAAGGAAAAATACACCATTAGCAAAGGCAACAACACTTATAATCACTTAAATGGACTAAAAAACATCAAAAAAAGGCTTGGCTACAGATGGTCTTTACCACTAGAAGGGTGGTTCAAAGCTAATTTCGACAGGGCAGCAAAGGGGAACCCTGGGAAGGCAGGGGCGAGAGGAATCATTAGAAACTTGCGTGGCAAAGGAATTGTAGCTATTTCAGCACCCCTAGGATCACAAACCAACCACTATGCTGAGGCTAGTGCGGTACATCACACTCTCAAGCTTGCCAAGGAAATGGGTATCAAGAAATTATGGGTGGAAGGGGACTCAAAATATAATTGACTGTCTTAATGAAAAGACCGGAGCTTCCTGGACTATAGAGAATATAATAAAGGAATGTATTCAAATTCTAAAGTCCTTTGATAAGACCTACGTTGCACATGAATACCATGAAGCAAACCAGGTGGCAGACAGGTTGGCAAACTTGGGTGTCACGTATGAAGAAGTTAAACATTGGAAGGATGGGAAACATTTACCACTGAAAATTGCCAACATTATGGAAAGTGATCAGGATCCGGGTAGACTCATAAATATTAAAGACTAATTATGACAAAAGCAAAAAGGCTAATAATGGAGAGTAAAGACAGAGGCAAAAAGAATCCCTGTGAGCTGTGCAAGTATGAAAGTTGTGATGGGAAAGTCAGTTTAATGCCCCATCGGCACACTTGGCGGCATTTATGCAATTATTGCATTTACAAGGCTAAAGGAAGGCTCTTGAAACCCCAAACAAACATCATACTACAAATGGATTTCACAAGAAATAGAGGAAACAAAAAAGTTGCAGACATGGTGGGAGAGAGACACAGGAGAGAGCCGGAGAGAGAAACTGAGAAATGGCGCCGGAGATCAAAGGTGTTGGAAATTCTGAGAAAAGGGGAAGTAACCACTTATATCGAACGCCTTCATGGGTGGAAGTCATCCGTCACAAAGATGACGGTTAATAGCTGGAAGGAAGGTAAGGTGAAAATTGATGGGGTTACTTTCATGGTGACTGAGGAAATTGTTTCAGTGGTAACAGACATTCCTCTTATACGAAAGAAATTCTATAGGGATAGAAAAATCTCTAGTAAAGCTCTGACGAAGTTCATAAAAAATGAAGCTAAAAAATGTGCTCTGGTTAAGAAAGGCACTTTTTATCACCCGAGCTCCATCAAACCTCTGTGGCATTTTGTGTTGCAGGCGATCATCAAATACCTCACTCTGGACAACAGATTTGACCGTATCAACACCCACCATTTTGTGCTCCTCAACCATTTTAGGTATGGGGCTAAGGTTTCCCTCCCTTTCTACCTATATTCGTCTATTAATGAAAACATAAATGATCATAAGGAGAAATAGTTAAGTAATCTGGCCTTCCATGAGGGCTTACTTCTTTTGATTTATGAGTATTTCAAATCCCATACTCGGGGTGAGGAAATCCAAGACAAGGAGGAAGGGGATTTCTGAGGGGGATTCAAAGGAGGAATACCTCCCCTCTGATATAGAGGGTAGCAGAGAAATGCACTCTGATACAAAGGAGGAACATTCTAGTCAAAAGAAGAAAATAAAACACAGAGCTAAAATAGAGATTTTAAAATAGCACATTGAAGTCTCTTCGGACAGGAAATACAATGAGGAAGAGGAAAGCATGGAAACAGGGAAGGAGAGTTCAGGAGAAGAAACAACATTGAAGAATAAAGGTAAAAAGGAAATAAAAAGGAAGATCACTATCAAGATTCTGACTCAGAATGAGGAGGATAACTTGGGGAAGAGGGCCACGAGATCCAAAAGAGTCAAAGTGGAAATAAAGGAGGAAAAGCTGGCCAAACAGGATGAGACACAAGAGGAGAAAGATGAAAAAGAGGAGAGTCAGGGTATGGACAATGAAGAGGAGAATATTAGCCAGAGTTTTGCTGAGTATGGTGAAGAACAGTACACCTGTAGTATTATAGGCAAAAATAAGAAAGTGGTATGGAGAAACTTTGACTCGGTCTCGACTAAAATGGGTATTAAGAGAGAATTGGTAAAGACCTTGGTAAAGGAAAACAAAGAGGGAAGAATACATATGGAGGAACTCATTGACCCTGCTATGGTGATATTCAGTGACAGTGCAAGGGAAATTCTGCAAATGGATGTGCTGAATAATGCAAAGAACAGTACAATAGACAGCTATAGAACAATGAAATGGACCTATTATGAAATTGATGACATGAAAAAAAGGATGGACAGAATGGAGAAGGAAAACATTATCAAAAACAATAAAAACATAGCAGAGGACAGAGAGCTAGACAACAGAGTGATTGAACTGAAAAATAGAATTGAAAACATTGAAGCTACAATGGTTAAAATTGTAGAGCAGAGTTATAATATTCTAAAATCTTCTAATGACAACATTAAGGTCATAATTGATAAGTTTGAGCAAAAAGATAATATGGAGGAAAGGCAGGAGCAAGGAGAGGAACCAACTCTAAGAAGATGAAAATGCAAAGAATAAGACAGACAAGGGAGCTGACAAGGAGTTGGCTGAAATTAGAGAAGCTGCTGGAAGAATGACAGAGCTGGAGATCAGGGCAGTGGAGATTCTTAGAGATATACCCTAAAGGATGGACCTGGCTTTTGTTCCTGGCTTTTTGGATATGTGATCCTGGCTTTCTGTCGTTGTGATTTTTTTGCTTATTTTGAAAGTTTTCTGGTGCTTGGTTTGTAATGCTTATATGCTTTAGGTCTCTTTTATTTCAACTGTAGGGTTTCAGGAACCCATCAAAACCTATTTTCCATAATCAAAAACTACTAAATAAATGCTAAATTTATTAAATGATTTTGAAAATGAAAATATTAATTGTGGTTGCATATTCTTTCCTATAATTTAAAAAAATGAACATTCATAGAAGAATTATGATGTTGTTGTTATGATACATTTTAAAAATCATTTTATCCTTAACTCAAAATTCACACATGATAATATAATGTAAGTAACAAGCTCTGCTATGGAATATGTGAGATTCTCAACATGTGAATCATAAAGAATTATACCCCCATCCGTTAGAAGACAAAAATTTTTTCTAACGAATGGTGGGTTGAAGTCTAGAGTAAATATTCTCGGCAGAATGAAAATAATGTCTTATCTAGGGTTTCAACACATCATCTGGGAAACAAACCTCTTTTACATCCTGTTAATCAAGGGAGAAATGAAAATTGGTTAATGGTAGATTGGGAACTCAGAGGCGAAGGAGAAATGGGGCATTTAGCGATACAGAGAGGCATCTCACAAAAATCTTGAAAGATAATCATGGTGCCCTGAATCATGGAAGGTTGCTAAGAGGTTTGTGGGTTGTTCCAATTACTTTTGAAAACCCCAAATTTGCAACACGGCAAAATAAAATCCCACTAAGAAGCATGAAGATGACTACCCAGAAGCATGAATATCCCGGATTGAGATCTAAGGCCGAAAATGATCTAGGGTTGTGCTTCCATGTGTGACATACTCCAAGAAAGGAAAATCCCCAAAGGCACAATTCTATTCCCCATTCCAGACCACAACAATGGTTACATTCTACCATCCATGTTGAATGACTCTGGTTATTAATGCAGATATTATGGATTCCATAATCGATAGACTAAAAAAATAGGCATTCTTGCTAAATGGTGTGGTTTGGAGAATCTGGGACAAGCCCTAAAAACATGGTGGAAAGACTCAATCTACCAACGGGTAAGTATTACTCCCTTGACACAAATTATTTTCTTAATATATTGTTTTGATCCTGAATTAAGGAATAAGATCTTGGCTAAAAAAGCTTTTGTTTATAAAGGTTATGGGTTTCATTTGTTTAAATGGGTACCCAATTTCAAACCCCATAATTATAAACCTAAAAAGATACCAAAATGGATCAACCTAGGGCACATAACTATAGAATATATTAATTTGTATGCCCTAGAATCCATATGTGACACTTTAGGCTCCTTTCTAGGTTATGAAGAACCTAAATTTGACTCCAAATGCATAAATATATTAGTAGAACTGGATTATGAGATTAGCCATCTTGATTTTTTGGAAATCATTGAAGAACCTAAAAACATATAAACCTCGGCCCTAATGTTTTTTGAGGTAAAATGGATGAATCTAGAGTTACAACCATAACACTTTCTCACATTTTTGCTAAGAAATCTGAGATCAACTCTAAATCTAAATCCAAAACTAAACCTAAAGCGAAATTAATGCCCCCCCCCGCCCCCAACATCTCCATTAGATTGAATGAAGAAATTGGAGTTTTGAAGTGACTGATCATAATAAGAAATAACCACAACTCAGGTCACATGAACTGTTTATAAATTTAAACAACAATAATGTGGACATTAGTGAAAAAAGAGAGGTTCTGGAAGCCATGATTATAGATTCAGACAACATTAAGGATGCAACCAAGGAATAAATCTTACTATTAGATAATGCACAAGTAAGAGAATAGGATTTTGGCACTAGTATTAGAAAGGCCTCTATTTCAATAAAAAAGACACCAATGTACATAATTTTAAGGAGAGCCACATTGTATCTAAGGGTACCAATGAAGGAACTGTGCGAGAAAGAGATTCAAGTTTGGGTAAAAATGTAGAAGCACTTTATCCATCAGAAAGCACGAAAATGTAGGAAGGATAGAAAATCTGAATAAGGAGGTAAAGAATGGCCAAATACTAATATAACTGGAAGAAATCTTCTCCATGATGGGGTTTGATCAAGGCATTGTGGAATATTATGTGTCCGATGAAGAGGCTAATGAGGAAAATGAAGTAGAAAAAGGGGAATTAATAAAGAAAATCATATAATTAAAAAAATTTGAATCTAAGGAGAATGAGGAGTTCTAGAATATAAATGAGAAATGCATTTAAAGAGAGATAGATGAACCTTTAAAAATGGGCTTATCAAGAAACTAATATGATTTGATTAACCCTGTGTGTGGTAAAACATTGAAGAAAAGATGTCATAAATCATTAAATGAATTGATAGAGAAAGTTGGGTCAACTGAAGGGAAAGAAAAAATCACCTCACTTTTCATGCTGGGAAGGGGAAGGTACTTCCCAAGGCATCATGAAGGTCACTACCTGGAATGTTATGCCCCTAACAAACAATTCTTGTTAAATTGTAACCTCACTACCTTCAACTCGGAAATTGTTATTGTCCAAGAGACAAAGTTGAATGAGGAAGACATGGTCAGTTTTAAGAAGAAAGAAGGAATATGGAAAATTAAGCATGGTAAGGCCACAGGGGTCTCAAGTGGTTTGGTAGTGTTTTGGGATCTTGGGAAAGTAAGCTTTGAGATCAACATCATGAGATCAAATTGGTTAGGTGGATAGGCTCGTAGTTTTAGAAACCCCATTAACTTATTTCTAATTAATGTATATGGTCCCATCAGAACAAATGAAAAAAAAATCTACGGAAGGAAATATAAGATTTTTTCTAATAGAAACCTGACCTAAATTATGTTGTTGGAGGCAACTTTAATGTTGTATTACTTCTAAATGAGAAAAGTGGCGGGGTTCAACAAGAATCACATACATTAAAACATTTTAGAGATTGTATAGTCAACAATAATATTATAGATATCAATACTACCAATGGAACATTTACATGTGGAACAATCGAAGGGAAGGTTTTTGTATCATAGCATAAAATTAGATAAATTTAGGTTTAAAGGTGATTTAATTACATTCAATAGGATTCTTTCATCATCTATATTAGGAATGGCAGGTTCAGACCACTTTCCAGTCATGATGGAAATTGAAGAATATTGTAAACCCTATAGATGCCCATTCAAATTTGAAAATATGTGGTTTCAAAACATGGAATCCTTAGATTTGAATGAAAAATGGTGGTAGGAAGGTACATTTTCTAGATCTAAAATGTATTATTTTGTCTCCATGTTGAAAATGCTTAAGAAAAATATTATGCAATGGAATAAAGAGCACTTTAATAATATATTTACATAAAAAGAAGAGGTGGAAAAATAAATTCAAGATCTTAACGAAACTATAATTAGAGATGGTATGCATAATAGAAGATACCTCAAGGAAAAAGAGATTCTTAGTAAATATGAGAAACATTTAACAAAAGAAGAAACTTTTTAGAAAAAAGAAAATTCAAGAGAAACATGGTTATTGGATGGAGATAGAAATTTGAAGTTCTTTCACAATAGCACAGAATAGAGAAGAAATATTAACATAATAATTAAGATAAAAAATGAAAGAGGGGAACTTGTTAATAATCCAAATGACCTCTCTAAGGAATTCATTAACTTCTATCAAAATCCATTAAATAACTGGGAAGTTTCAAACCTTAATAGCCAAAGACAGTTATTAAGAAATATGCCTAAGATCATAACAAAGGAGGAAAAAAATAATTAAATAGTGAATTCACTATGGAAGAGATTAAGACTTCCCTAGATCAGTTGATCCTGACAAATCCCCAGGCCCAGATGGATTTCAAGTTGGTTTTTTTTCAGAAATGTTGGTATATCTTGGGACCCAAAATGAAAGAAGAAATTGAAAATACAAGGAAATTAGGCACGTTACTCAGATAAATAAACACATTTATAAATCATATTCTTAAAAAAGAGAAAACTGAGGAATTAGGAGATTTTAGACCAATCTCCCTCTGCAACACTATATACAAGGTCCTTTCAAAAGCATTAGCAAACAGAATGAAGCATTTTTTTTCAAATATTATTTAAGAGAAACAAATAGGGTTTGTTCCTGGCAGATCCATCCTAGATGGAATAATAATAACACAAGAGGCTATCCATTCTACCCAGAATAACCAAGAACCATGCATGTTTATCAAACTAGACATCAAAAAACTATATGAAAATTTTTACTGGAGATTTGTTTGTAAATTCTTAGAATCTTTTGGTTTCTCTAGATAATGGATTAACTTAATTTATAGTTGTATTTCTACTCCTAGAATTTCTCTCCTATTAAATGGTTCTCCTGAAGGATACTTTGAAATTTGTAGAGGGTTGGGACAAGGGGATCACATATCCTTAGTCCTCTTAATAACAATGGTAGAAGCCTTTGGAAGATCAGTATAAAGGGCTCAATAGTTGGGACAATTAATATGTATTAAAGTGACTGAAGGAGTACCTAATATTACCCACCAACAATTTGAAGATAATAGATTTCTCATTGGTACAAGTGTAATGGAATAATTATTATTCTTTAAGGAATTATTGAATCAATATGTGCAGGCTTTAGGATAAATGGTTAATATAGAAAAACTTGAAATTTAGCTCTTAAACATTGAACCTAGAATTGAGGATGATATATGTCAAATCTTAGGATATAAAAAAGGTAATTTTCCATGCAGATACTTAGGAATGCCACAAGATAGAGCTAGTAGAACTAATGAACTATGGGATCCCATAGTTAGAAAGTTGGATTAGAATATGAATACTTGTAAAGGTAAGTGGTTGTCTAATGTGGGTAGAGAAACCATGCTTAAATTGGTACTTTTAGAAATCGCCACTTATCAAATGTTTTTCTTACCTCTAACAAAAGGAGCTAAAAACAAAATTGAAAAGAAAATGAGAACATTTTTATGGCAGGGGGTCTTAGAAAATAAGAAAATATCCCTTATTAAATGGGAAAAAAATCTACAAACCAACAATAATAGCTGCGTTAGGAATAAAAAACCTGAGCTAGCAGAGTAAAGCATTAGGAGAAAAGCTAGTCTACAAAATGTATCAAGAACAAAAAATAAAAAAAGGATCAAAATTATTTAAAATAATTATTTACATGGTAATGATCCCTGTAGTGTATTTAGGATATCCAATCCCCCTAAAGACTCTAGAATATGGAACTTTAGCTTGGAGTGTAGGAAGATTATTATGGACAAAATTACCAAGGATATAGATAATGGGGAGAAAGCCCTATTTTGGGAGGATTCATGGGGGGGGGGGGGCTGGTTCACAACAATAAATAATATAATGTCCTCTCCTAGGGTCAAATAAGTCTTGATAAATACTTGCGGAAATAAAGTGAAAGATTCTCTCACAATCCCAGTAGGAAACCATGCTCTAGGATGGCAATGGAAATCCTCACAAGACACAAGCTTAACTAAAAAAAAAATTAGATAATTAAAGGATCTTCTTGAAACAAGAAAAATCGCTCTAAAAAAAGGGGAAGACAAACTAATTTGGTTGGGATCAAATACAAGGAAATATAAAGTCAAAGCGGGCTATGAATCATTAAGTAACAACTTACAAGGGAAGAAATAATATCTTCCCCTTAATTTATATTGGGCTAAGGATTGTACCTAAGGCAGGGATATTTTTATGGTCTTCCTTACAATAAAGAATACTAACAACAAAATGGTTTAGGAAAATTTTCTTTGAGGGTCCATCAAGATGTCCTCTTTGTGAATCTCATGAATAAATGGTTAATAATTTATTACTTAATTTCCCTTTCACTATGGAATGTTGGAAATGGTTATTTAATAAGTTAAAATAGAAGTTAGGATTTGCAAATAATATCTTAGAGACTTTAAAATGATGGCCAAAGATCTGTACAAAAATCTTATACAATATCATATGGAAAATTGCTTCGTCCATCTTAGCATGGGAGGTTTGGAAAGAAAGAAATGGGAGAGTGTTTAAGAAAAAAAGATGGAAAAGGATAAGGTATTGTTAAAAAAATTGAGGTAGTCATTGTAGAAACTGTCAACAATAGACTCTAGAATATGTTAGAGTAATTATATTTTACATTTATTAATTAAATCACTTCGGTTTAATTAATTAAGTTATTTATTACTCTGTTTTCTTAAGCTATCTCTTAGGTGCATTATAATTAATATCTTTATTAATTATAATGTGCAACCTAGATTTTTTAGGC